>ML255474.1:109914-141296 GCA_005239495.1 Nicotiana undulata
GATGAGATTTTTATTGAATTGTGACCAAACCCATAGGGCTGCCTACGTATCCCCTCTTAAACGGGAATCAGGTCAGGCGTAGTTCAATTTACATCATATGAAGAAAGTATAAAGAGTTACACATAGTATCATTTGACTGCATCTGAATTGATCGATTTTGGCCAGACTTCTCCGTCCATTTTTTCAAGTATAAGATCTCCTCCTGTCAATACTTGGTGAACCATATACGGACCTTGCCAGTTGGGAGAGAATTTCCCTTTGGCCTCATCCTGATGTGGGAAGATCTTCTTTAACACCAGCTGCCCCGGTGTGAACTGTCTTGGCTTGACTCTTTTGTTGAAGGCTCTGGTCATTATGTTCTGATAAAGTTGTCCGTGACATACTGCATTAATTCTCTTCCCGTCTATGAGGGCTAGTTGCTCGTAATGGCTCTTTATCCATTCTGCATCGCTGAGCTCAATTTCTTGTATGATTCTTAAGGAAGGAATCTCCACCTCGGCAGGAATAACAACTTTCATGCTGCAAACCAGTAAGTAAGGAGTTTCCCCAGTCGATGTACGGACTGTGGTGCGGTATCCCAGTAAGGCAAATGATAGCTTTTCGTTCCATTGCTTGTGCTTTTCTATCAGCTTTCTCAATATTCTTGATGTTATTGATGGCGGCTTCTACAACTCCAATCATCTGAGGTCGGTACACTGTAGAATTCCTGTGCTTGATTTTGAAAGTCTCGCACATGGCTTTCATCAGATCACTGTTGTGATTTGAGCCGTTGTCGGTGATGATTGATTCTGGGACTCCGAATCGGCAAACAATACGGTCGCGGACAAAGTATGCCACGACTTTCTTAGAATCTATTTTGTAAGATGTTGCTTTGACCTATTTGGTGAAAAAATCAATAGCTACCAAAATGAACATGTGTCCATTTGAGGCTGTAGGCTCGATTGGTCCAATGACGTCCATTCCCTAGGCAGCGAATGGCCAAGGTGAGCTTCTTTCATAGAGCTCATTTGGGGGTACTTTTATCATATATGCATGTACCTGTCATTGATAGCACTACCAAACGTACTGGATGCAGTCCGTCTCCATGGTCATCTAGAAATAATCGGCTCTGAGTATCTTCTTGGCCAAGACAAAACCATTCATATGCGGGCCGCAGGTTCCAACTTGTATTTCGTCTAGTAGTTTGGAAGCTTCCTTTGTGTCAACAGATCTTAGTAATCCCGAGTCAGGAGTTCTTAAGTACAGGGTTCCTCCGCTGTGGAAGAAACTGTTGGACAATCTCTGAAGCGTGCTTTTCTGAGTATGATGTGCATGCTCTGGTTACTCTCCCTTTGTCAATATTCCTTGATGTCGTGGAACCATGGTTTTTCGTCCGCTTCTTATTCAACATGGGCACAATATGCCGGCTGGATATGGATCTTTACTGGAATAGGGTCAATGAAGTTCTTATCTGGATGTTGTATCATGGATGATAAAGTGGCCAGTGCATCGGCAAACTCGTTCTGAATTCTGGGGACGTGCCGGAATTCTGTCTTTGTGAACCTCTTTCTCAATTCCTGCACATGGTGCAGATATGGCAGTATCTTTGAATTCTTGGTAGCCCATTCTCCTTGTACTTGGTGTATAAGCAAATCTGAATCACAAATTACCAGTAGCTCCTAAACATTCATGCCGATGGCCATATTGAGCCCAAGTATGCAAGCTTCGTATTCTGCCATATTGTTGGTGTAAGGGAATATGAGTTGGAAGATACCGGATAATGTTGACCAGTTTTTGATACTAAAACCGCTCCAATGCCGACTCTTTTAAAATTCACCGCTCCGTCAAATAACATCCTCCAACCGTCATAGGATTTAACAATATCTTCTCCTATGAATAATCTTTCTTCATCGGGAAAATACATTTTCAATGGCTCGTATTCTACGTCCACAGGGTTCTCGGCAAGATGATCTGCTAATGCCTGTCCCTTGACCGCTTTCTGAGTCACATTAACAATATCGAACTCACTCACCAAGATTTTTCCACTTAGCCAGCTTTCCAGTAGGCATGGGCTTCTGAAAAATATATTTCAAGGGATCCATCCTTGATATAAGATATGTTGTGTAGGCACAGAAGTAGTGCCTTAGCTTCTGGGCTACCCATGTTAGAGCACAACAGGTACGTTCTAGTGGAGAATATCGTGCCTCGTATGGAGTGAACTTCTTACTTAGATAATAGATAACCTTTTTCTTTCGTCCTGTCTCATCATGCTGCCCCATAATGCAACCGAAAGCTCCATCTAGTACTGCAAGGTAGAGTAATAAGGGTCTACCTGGCTCGGGCGGGACCTGTACTGGTGGTGTTGATAAGTACTCTTTGATTTTGTCGAAGGCCTTTTGACAATATTCTGTCCATTTGGTCGCAGCATCTTTCTTTAACATCTTGAAGATTGGTTCATATAGGACCGTGGACTGGGCTATGAACCAGCTGATGTAGTTAAGGCGTCCCAGAAAACTCATTACATCCTTCTTATTTCTTGGTGGTGGAAACTCTTGGATGGCCTTGACCTTTGGTTGATCCAACTCTATTCCTCGGCGGCTGATGATGAACCCAAGCGGTTTTCCAGCAGGAACTCCGAATGCACATTTTGCGGAATGTAATTTCAGGTTGTATTTCCGCAATCTATTGAATAACTTCCTCAGATCTGCTATATGGTTGGTGTCATTCTTGGACTTGATGATGGTGTCGTCCACGTATACCTCGATCTCTTTATGTATCATGTCATAGAAGATAGTAGTCATAGCTCTCATGTAAGTGGCCCCAGCATTCTTTAAGCCGAATGGCCTCATCTTGTAGCAGTATACCCTCCACGGAGTAATGAAAGCCGTTTTCTTAGCGTCTTCTTCGTCCATCAAAATCTGATGGTAATCGGCAAAACAATCCACAAATGAATGGAGTTCATGCTTGGCACAACTGTCAATCAGGATGTGTATGTTTGGGAGAGGGAAATCATCCTTTGGACTGGCCCGATTGCCTGGTAGTCGACGCAAACCCTAACATTTCCATCCTTCTTAGGCATTGGCACGATGTTGGCTAACCATGTTGGGTATTCAACCACCCTGAGGACGTTGGCGTTGATCTGTTTGGTAACTTCCTCCTTGATTTTCAGACACATATCAGGCTTAAACTTCCGGAGTTTCTTCTTTACTGGCGGGCAGGTTGGATTGGTTGGCAATTTGTGAGCCACAATGGATGTGCTTAGACCAGTCATGTCATCGTACGACCATGCAAATATGTCTTTATACTCTTTCAAGAATTGTGTGTATGCTTCTTTCTCTGATGGTGACAAATGGATGTTGATGCGAGTTTCTTTGAAAGTCTCTGAATCCCCCAGGTTGACTACCTCAGTTTCGTCCAGATTAGATTTAGGTATGTTTTCAAAATCCTCTACTTTTCTGACAATTTCATCGGGTGTGATATCCTCTTCTTTTGAATCACTGTCCTTTTGTGGCGTTGTCTCATTGCATGTCACAGTCATTGGTTCATCAAGATAGAAAATAGTAATGTTGTATAGATAAAGGTAATGAGAGGAAAATGATAATAGATAAATGTTGATTTGTTGAAACGTAAATGCAATTTTGATAATTTAAAAAAATGTTTAGGAACATTGGAGATTTTATTGGAAAACAGAAATGCAAAAAGGAAATCATTAGCAAAATGAAATAAATAACGCTTGTTCATCCTTGCTACCCTGGGACTCATCGGGCCCTGATGGTGTGACAGTCCAATTCTTGAAGAATGATCCCTTGCTCACATCTTGGATGGTAGGGCTTTCCTCCTTCTCCTCCTCAACAATAACACAACAGTTCATGTCCTCATCTTCCAGGAATATATTCTTCAAGGCTGCCAATGCTTGTTCTTTTTCTGACCCCCATATGATGTCAGCTTGCTGGAAAGTCTGTTCCAAGTGTGGTATGGGCTGCTACAATGGATAATAAGGACCGCGCTATATTGGCGAGCAGTCGTTGTACTCTTGCCAAATGTAATGATAACCCAGACCAAAGGTCAGCCGTGGCGCTTTAGCTGTATCGGTTTGGAGATACCTTGAAGATTCATGCCGAGTCCTTTGCCAGGATCGTATCCACTCCAGTTCAATATGCTTTTGATGTTACTGTCCCACCACTTGTACTTGTCTATTGTGTTGACCCACTCAATGTGGTGGTAGGTTTCTCCACCCAGCCTTCTCCTATCCTCAACTACCGGGATGGTCTGGCGGTTGTAGATAAGGTTTCTCCTGTCTCCGTGGATGATTACCTCCTGGTGATTCCACTCAAATTTCACTGCCTGATGCAATGTAATTGCCATGGCCCCAGCGGCATGTATCCATGGTCGTCCTAATAATATATTATAGGACGTGAATATATCTATCACCTGAAATTCAACCTCAAACCATGTAGGCCCCATCTGTAGACAAAGAATGATTTCTCCAATGGTGGACCTCTGAGGGTCGTCGAAGGCCTTTACATTCATAGACCCTTCTCATATCTCGTACAATCCATTGCCCAATCACTTGAGTGTTGTCAATTGACAAATGATGAGGCTGGATCCCCCGTCGATTAGAAACCTGGTAATGAAATAATCCTCACATTGCACAGTGATATGCAGTGCCTTGTTGTCACTTTACCCTTCAGGCGGTAGCTCGTCCTCGTGGAAAGTAATCTTGTGGCTTTCCAATACTTGCCCTACCATGTTGGACATTTCTCAATTGGTGATGTTATTAGGCACATAAGCTTCGTTCAGTACTTTCATCAAAGCATTCATGTGCGCTTCCGAGTTGTGCAGCAATGATAGGGTGGATATTTGGGCCGGATTTTTGTTTAGTTGATCTATGACTGAGTATTCTTTGGCTTGCACCTTTCACGAGAGTTCATCCGGACCTGTTTCAATCATGGGCGGTATGTTGGAAGCTTCCTTGCTAGACTCTACCAAGTGTTCAGGTGTATAGACCCTGTCGGTCCTAGTCATCCCCTGTGCAGCAACAGCTTCTTCTATTTTGACCTTTCCCTTCCTTCTTGCCTCATTTATGTAATCCCAGGGTACATCATTAGTGTTGAAAAATGGCGTAGTCAACACTTCCATTGTGATGGGTGCGGCCACATTCACTTCAAATGGGATAGGAGTCACTGCAGGTGGTGCTATTTCAACCTCGAACGATGTTGGCGTGTCTGCAGGTGGTGGTGTCTCAAACTCGAACGGGACTGATGTGGTTACCTCAATGTCTCCTAATGGCTGAATCTGCACTATGATAGGATTGAGTGTAACTGCTGGCTTCTTGGGGTCATCTCCTTCTTTGATCAACCCGATTGATCCCTCTAGGTACCATTCCTCCTCTATCTCTATCATGTTGATGCCTCCACCCCTATGGTCTGGGAGAGGATAATTGCTAACATTGGGAGTAGTTTCCTTAGCCTGGATTACCTTGTTATCAATCAGAGACTGAATCTTATCCTTCAGCGAGCGACATTCATCAATTATATGTCCCTTCATGCCGGAATGGTATGCACATATTTTTTTTGGATTGACCCATTGGGATGGATTTTTTGGGGTTACAGCAGGGATGGGGGTGACCTAACCAGTAGCTTTCAGCGTTTCATATAGTTGGTCAATGGGCTCAGCAATGGCGATGTATTTCTTGGGTGGTCTGCGGTTAATGTTTGGTCGAGGCCTTGGGAAATTTCGGCGAGCTGTAGGTGATTGGTATGGAGAAGGTTAGGAATTGTATGTATGATAAACAGTCGCTGGTTTGGAATATCTAGGAGATGTGGGTTGATAAGTAGGTGGAGGTGGCGGTTGATATGTTGGTGGAGGTGCTGCCTGATATGTAGGTGGAGGTTCTTGGTATGTGAGTCAATGGAGATTTGGGTCCCTGTGCAACCATTACCGCACCTACGTCTTTCTTTTTGGATATGCTGCCAGATTGCAGTGCCTTGTTCGTGGCTTGTAGTGCTTCAAAGTTGGTAACCATTCCGCTCTTAATCCCTTCTTCAATTATTTCACCTAACTTGATGATGTCGGAGAATTTGTGGTTTTAAATCACAATCAGCCTCTCATAATATTGTGGGTCTTGTGCCCGGATGAATAATTTGTTCATTTGCTCTTCATCTAGGGCAGGCATGACCTTGGCTGCTTCAGACCTCCTACGAGTGGCATATTCGCGAAAAGTTTCAGTGGGCTTCTTCTTAAGATTCTGGATGTAAAACACGTCTGGTGCATTTTCCGTGTTGAACCTGAATCGGTCCATGAAATCTGATGCCATGTTCACCTAGTTGGACCACTTCTTAGGGTCTTGGCTGATGTACCAAGACAAAGCATCTCCAGTGGGGCTCCTCATGAATAATTTCATACGAATCTTCTCATCTTTTTCCTACTCCAACCAATTTATCATAATAGGTTCTCAAATGGACCCTAAGGTCACTTGTACTATCGAACATTTTGAACTTGGGAGGTTTTTAACCCTCCGGTAGTTCCACATCAGGCTGTATGCAGAGATCTTCATAATTCAATCCTTCAATTCCCTTACTTCCTTCAATGCCCTGGACTCGGCTAGTCAGTTTCTTGAGTTCTTCAACCAAGTTCTTAATAAGCATATCCTTCTCACTGGTTTCAGGTGTGTAAGAAATGGGTTGTGTGGAGTGAGGTAGAGTCTCCGCGTATATGGGGTTGTTATGATATCCTGGTTCCTGAGCATAGAGGTGGTCATTTGTGGAGTTTTGTGGTTCAAGGATGATCAGTGGGGTGTTTCTCGGAGTGTGGCAAGTGTTGTGTTGTTGTTGTGGTGTAATAGTTTGATTTTTCGGTGGAGTTGTATGGTGGTGAGTTTTAGGAGGATTTTGTTTGTTTAGGGTATTCTGAGGTGGAACGGGGTTGTGAGTGTTTGGGCGATTGACATCTGGAACACTAAGTGAGATTAACAAATTTTCCAAGTTCCGAACATGTTCAAGCTCCCCTTGAAGTTTCAGCAACCTTTGTTCAAGTTGCGACACAACATCATTCTGAACCTGAGTACCCCTACTGTCTGAAGCTTCGGTACATTCAGCTGATGTTGAGTTTCCCTTTCTGATATTAGTCAAATCTTCCATCTTGCCTTTGCCTTTAGGTGAACTAGGAGGAGGACAAGGTGGAGGGCCCCTGGATCTTGTGTGGTATGATGATGATGCCAGAATGCACGAACAAACATTTGGGGAGGGGAATAATCAGAAGAAAGAAAACAAAAACAAAAGGTAGCCAAGTTAGTGAGGATCATGACTAAAGTATTTGCGGTATATAAACACATATTACAAAATTGTAAACGTGTCCTAATTTGGGGTGCCTCGTTGTGACCGAGGTAGGCCTAGCGACAAGTTAATTTGGAGAACATAGATGCCAAAATGCCTCATTTCATTAATGTAAAATGGACGAATCCCAAAAAACGATACTAGAATAATAAAGATAATCCACTAGTGGCACTTGGCCTTATTACATTTATGAAAGCAAAAAGGTAAACCTAGACTACTTGGTCCCAGAAGGACCTTCCCCAGATTCGATATTCTTCAGTCCATCGAAAATATTTCCAAGCTCGCGTAGTCCCAGCAGTAGGTATGCCCTATCCAAGTGTCCTCCTTCATTCCCCTCGGCATTCTGGCAATTCTCGATCCGCTTGATGACCTTGCCCTCTAACTCCACTATACCTCGCTCCAAGTATTCCAGCTTTCTATTGGAAAGGATAGCCATCTCCTTCCACTCTTCGATCAGCCTTTGTTTGGTCATATGTATTTCACGATGTTCATTCTCGGAATCATGAACCCGCTTGCGCAGTCGGTTGTACTTGACTTGAGCTTCAGCATCCTCATCTATGATTCTATTGCCTCTATCGATTTCGGGCCTCACTATCCCATCCAAGTTGTCTTCCAGCCATGCCTAGTAGAAAGGTGCACACCCAGCATGGTACCTATCAGGCTCAATAGTATTCTTCTCCAGGATGATTTTGCAGTGCCACATGTGTTGAGCTTGGAACTTGTAGGGAACGTCGTCGTCCTGGAAATCCGCTCAGAAGTGACCCATCTTGGCGACCCTCGGCACAACTTGCTTTCTGCCTGCTTGAATCATGGATTGGAGAGGAACATAAGGATGTGCACCTCTCAACCCCATCAGCACTAAGTGCGGTGCGTCCCTGGACCTGATGATAAACTCGTCCGTCGGGAACCACTCAAACATCCATTGTACCTGTTCTTCGATCAGGTTATCAAAGAATTCCACCCACTCCTTGGCAGTCTCTAGCTGAGCAAACCTGTCTGGAATATATGTCATCCGCTTGGGGTGATGGAAAGCAATGTGGTCATTCCAAACTCTTCATAGAAACTCTTGGCGATATTAGCCCTTTTAAAGATGTTCTAAAAGCCATAAGTGCAGCAACAGGTTGAAACCCTCGAAATGTTTAGCTCCTCTTTGGAAATGCTCCAAGGCTTGGTAAATATCAGCTGGGATCATAGGGACGATGCTGAAGGTTTGCCCGTCGATCCCTTCCATCAAGGCCTTGGTTACCATGGCTAACCGGGTGTGGATCCTTTATTCTTTTGTCGGAAACACTATCAATCCCAAAAAGCAAATAGTGAATACAAATACCCTACGGTGGATATGACCTAGAGATGTAATGGAAAACTCGTCATGATAGGTACGATATGATTTGTGGTGACTGTATTCCTCATATAAGTGCTCGAAGGGTATGTATGATTGTTTCAGACACTCCTACTCGGCGTTCTTCTTCAACCCCATCATTTTCAAGAAACCTCTGCCCGTGCGATTCTCCGGTACCAACAGCCCAGGGGTCTCCCAAACCAACCCAGCTAGTCCTCTTATTTCTTCTAAAAGCGGTGTCATCTCAATATTCCCAAAGCATAATACAACTCTTTCACTATCCCAAAATAATGTAGCAGCCTCAATCAACATGTTGTTTGGTTGGATGTCCAGAAGTGAAGGTAGATTTCCCAGGTATTTCGTGACGTATTTCTTATCATTGGAGGGAAGATCCTCCCACCGGTTCAGGAGCATTGGAGGGATATTGCTAACCATACCAAATCGGGGGACCTCGTGCCTCATTTTCTGCAAGATAAAAAATAGTTAGGCCCTCAAATCGACTTCACCGCTGATCGACTGGTTTTACCGCAAATAAGCCTTTCTGAATTTAAGGGTGATATAAAATAGGAAGAACGCAACCACTCATCAAGAGTTGCTATAGCATTTGAATTCGCACGAGTGGAACATGATGTTGAGCATGATTATGAAACAATAAAAGCATGTTGTCATGTATTTGCACGTTATGAAAGCGATAAATACAACAATTATAATTTATAGCAGCTACAAAGGAAAACAAAGGAAACATGTCTGTTTTGCTTTTGGAAGGGAATAAATACTTGGAAAATAATTAATTAATTGCACATAAAGGGGAAAGGGAAAGGGTGCAGGTATTAACAAAGTAAGACACATATTTATAAAGGTATTTACAAAGCAGAGTCGCCATGCTGTCGCCCCCCCCCCCCCCCCCCCCCCATTTTCCCTCTCCTTTCGGATCAGTCAGGGTGTTTGACATTATTAGGACAACTCATTTCCTTTTGAGATAAGGGATGTGAAGGATTTGAAGAGTCTCCACCTAACGAATTAAGGTGCATTAGGGCACCTATTAAGGGTCACTAATTGTACAACCAGAGATTGGGTAAGGGCTCAAAGTTACTTCAAGGGGAAGGTGTTAGGCACCCCTCAAAGTCCACAACTGTGGTTCCCGGCCAAACGAACTTTGTGAATTAAACAAGTAGCAAATAGGCAGTTAGATCATACATATGTAAACAAATGAAGGTTTGGAAAGATTTACAGTCTAAGCACACCTATGTGATAAAAGTTTTAAAAGATTCACAGTCTAAGCATACATATGTAAAGGATAAGGGAGGTCCTAAGTGGTTTATCTTATAGGATCACATCGATGCAATGCGCGGTAATCAATCCTCAGTGAGGGGCTACACGTGGCATTAGCGCACCGGTCATCATATTACTTTATACCCTTTACCCCACCCCCTTAGTGGTTATTAAGCGAGTTTTATTTAACGAACTCTAAGTGTGCTGTTACCCGTCCCTTTCTTGTTGTCTTTGAGGAATTTAGGACCTCTAGATATAGGTAGTTCTAGACAAACCCCCTAAGGTTTTAAAAGGATAAAATTCTAAGCGACAGGCAAGAACAAGTTGGACTAATCAAATAAATACAGGAATAGCAGTTAAGAGGCCCAAATTTACCTCCACATAAGCAGCACGTCTCAAGCACAAACAAGAGGCATTTTTATTAGACAGGACCCTAAACGGGATATCTAAGTGATTTTCAGTGCGCAAAAATATGCAACTTGGTTTTATAAACTCAACAGCAGGGGCCCTAATCAGTTTGCCTACTGATTTTTAAACTGGTAAGTCTTTAAGCAGTAAACACAATCAAGAAAGAACAGTTTTCCAGTTTTATAGAAATTAAACACCTAAGGCTTGCCTAGGCGTGGGACTGTGCATAATAATTACCAGAATCTCTAAGTCGCAGGCATGAACATATATTAAAGACATGTTGTACGTTAAAGCAATAAACATGAAAGCCCTAAAGACATGGTATCTAATGCATATTTAGCATGGTTTGAATGAATATGTTGGTCCTAAAACATGGATTCTAATGCAAGTACGAAAAATTTAGGGCCTAAAATATGCTTTCTACCCAATGAGTAAAGGAAAAATAGAAGAATCTGGTGCGGCACAAGGGATGACCAGGACCGATAGAATTTATACAGCCAAAAATTTGGGAGGGACGAGTAAAGAATCTGCTGCCAAACAACCCATCATTGAAACCGGCCAAGATAATCTTTGGAGAAAGGTGCAAGTGAGGGAATATTCTATGGTGGACCATCTGAACAAAACTCCCGCCCAGATATCCATCATATCATTGCTACAGAATTCTGAGGCATATAGGAATGCCTTGATGAAGATATTAACTAAAGCTTATGTGCCTAACAATATCACCAGTGGGGAGATGGAAAACATGGTGGGGAAAGTACTCGAAGCCACAAGATTACTTTTCATGAAGAGGGGTTGCCACCGGAAGGGTTAAACCACAACAGGGCACTGCACATCACGATACAATGCGAGGATAAATTTATTTCCAGGGTTTTGATAGACGAAGGGTCAATCCTCAATATCTATCCGCTAAAAACTCTGAAAGGTTAGGTAAAGGTTTTCACAAATACAAGTAAGGACTATGAACATGAAGGTGTTCGATGGGTCACAAAGAGCCACAATTCGGGAAACTAATCTATGCTTGCAGATAGGTCCGATCTGGTTCGATGTTGAATTTCAAGTGCTAGACATATCTGCCTCATACAATCTGCTATTGGGACAACCTTGGATACATGCCTCCGGAGCCGTAGCATCTACCTTGCACCAGGTTGGGAAATGTGAATGGAATCATCAGGAAGTAATCATTCATGGATACGAAAGTAATCCCATTTATACCAACCAAACCATTCCGATCGTAGAGAATAGAAGGAAGTTATGTGGGGAGACTTATCATCGCATCGAGCGCGTCAATGCAATAGAGAAGGAAAAATGGTGGTGCAACAAAATAGAAAGCATACTAGCATTGTCAGGGTATGAGCCCGGTAAAGGAATCGGGAAGAAACTCCAAGGCATTATCAAGCCAATACAGCTGAAACATCATGGTACAACTTTTGGGATTGGATATCAGTATAACTGGCAAGAATATAATGATTGGTCACTGCCCTGCGTGGTTCCTATTACCCTCTTGAGCATCAGTTGCCGCATTTGAGCCAATCTTTTCATCGGTCTTACACGGTATGGGGATCTAAAGAAGAGAAAGATTTAGCCGGTCTTAGGAACCTGTTCTTCGAAGACCAAGATATGGACTGCAATGTGACAGTTGAGGAGGAGGAGGAAGAAGAAGGCCTTATCATCCAAACAGTGGAGTGGGGAGCAGTTCTTAGGAATTGGACCGCCACACCATCCAGCGCCAGACGAGTCCCGGGGTAGCATGTATGCTAGTTTATTTAAAATTGATTCTTTTGAGAATTTTGTTTTAAAAAACATCTTTCTTTATTTTTAATATTTTGTTTTGGAAAACATTGTTTGAAGTCATTTGAACATTAGTTTGTTTACCGTTTCAGCATTTATCAATAGTTTGATGTTTTACTATCATTATCTTTCATATTTGTTTCTCTACAACATAACCATTTATTACATTAATGAACCAACGACTGTGATATGTAATGAGACAACGCAACATAAGGATAGTGACTCGGAAGAGATAGAGGAAGAAGATGTGATACTTGAGGAAATCATCAGAGAAGTAAAAAACTTTGAGAACAAACCTAAGTCTAACCTGGACGAGACTGAGGTGGTCAACTTAGGAGATTCTGAAACCATCAAAGAAACCCGCATAAGCATTCACTTATCACCATCAGAGAAGGAAGAATACACTCGTTTCCTTAGAGAGTATGAGGATATTTTTGCATTGCCGTATGACAATATGACCGGGTTTAGCACATCCATAGTGGCTCACAAGTTGCCTACCAATCCAATGTGTCCACCAGTAAAGAAGAAACTCAGAAAGTTCAAACTAGACATGAGCCTGAAAATCAAGGAAGAAATCACCAAGCATATAGAATCCAAAGTCCTCAGGGTAGTTGAATATCCAACTTGGTTAGCCAATATTGTGTCGGTGTCAAAGAAAGATGGGAAAGTCAGGGTGTGTGTCGACTATCGATATTTACATAAAGCAAGTCCCAAAGATGATTTTCCACTGCCAAATATACACACACTGATGGACAATTGCGCCAAGCACGAGCTCTAGTCCTTTGACGATTGCTTTGCGGGTTATCACCAAATTTTGATGGACGAAGATGACACAGAAAAGACAACTTTCACTACACCAAGGGGGGTATATTTCTAAAAATGATGCCATTTGGTTTAAAGAATGCTGTTTCCAACTACATGAGGGCCATGACAACCATTTTCCATGACATGATACACAAGGAGATAGAAGTATATATGATGCGATATGGGGATACTTATCATCGCATCGAGCGTGTAAAAACAATAGAGAAGGACAAGTGGTGGAGAAGAAAAATATAAAGCATACTAGCATAGTTAGGGTATGATCCCGGTAAAGGTATCGGGAAGAAACTCCAAGGCATTATCAAGCCAATACAGCTGAAACGTCATGGTATAACCTTTGGGATTGGATATCAGTATATCTGGAAAGAATATAATTATTGGTCACTGCCCTAGCAAGGTCCCTATTACCCTCTTGAGCATCTGGTGCCGCATTTGAGCCAATCCTTTCATCAAGCTTACACGGTATGGGGATCTAAAGAAGAGGAAGCTTTAGCCGGTCTTAGGAACCTGTTCTTGGAAGACGAAGATATGGACTGCGATGTGACAGTTGAGGAGGAGGAGTAAGAATAAGGCCTTATCATCCAGACAATGGAGAGAGGAGCAGTTCTCAGGAATTTGACCGCCACACCATCCAGGGCCAGACGAGTCCCAAGGTAGCATGGATGCTAGTGTTATTTGAAATTGATTGTTTTGAGCATTTTGTTTTAAAAAACATCTTTCTTTCTTTTCAATATTTTGTTTTGGAAAACATTGTTTGAAGTCATTTGAACATTAGTTTGTTTAATGTTTCAGCATTTGTCAATAGTTTGATGTTTTACTACCATTATCTTTCATATTTTTTTCTCTAACACATTACCATTTCTTACATTGATGAACCAACGAATGTGATATGTAATGAGAAAATGCAACATAAGGATAGTGACTCGGAAAACATAGAGGAAGAAGATGTGATACCTGAGGAAATCATCAGAGAAGTTGAAAACTTTGAGAACAAACCTAAGTCCAACCTGGACGAGACTGAGGTGGTCAACTTAGGAGATTCTGAAACCGTCAAAGAAACTCGCATAAGCATTCACTTGTCACCATCAGAGAAGGAAGAATACACTCGTTTCCTGAGAGAGTATGGGGATATTTTTGCATGGTCGTATGACAATATGACCGGGTTGATCACATCCATAGCGGCTCACAAGTTGCCTACCAATCCAATGTTTCCACCAGTAAAGAAGAAACTCAGAAAGTTCAAACCAGACATGAGCCTGAAAATCAAGGAAGAAGTCACCAAGCATATCAAAGACAAAGTCCTCAGGGTAGTTGAATATCCAACTTGGTTAGCCAATATTGTGTCAGTGTCAAAGAAAGACGGGAAAGTCAGGGTGTGTGTCGACTATCGATATTTACCCAAAACAAGTCCCAAAGATGATTTTCCATTTCCAAATATACACATACTGATCGACAATTACGCCAAGCACGAGCTCCAGTCCTTTGACGATTGCTTTGCGGGTTATCACCAAATTTGGATGGACGAAGAAGACACAGAAAAGACAGCTTTCATTTCACCATGGGGGGTATATTGCTACAAAATGATTCCATTTGGTTTAAAGAATGCTGGGTCCACCTACATGAGGGCCATGACAACCATTTTCCACGACATGATACACAAGGAGATAGAAGTATATTTGAATGACGTCATCATCAAATCCATAAGGCCACATATCACAGAGAGGATTTGATAAATTTCTTTGACCGGTTGCGGAAATACAATCTAAAGCTGAACCCCGCAAAATGTGCCTTTGGAGTTCCTGCCGGAAAAATTTCTAAGGTTCATTGTCAGCCGACGATGAATTGAGTTGGACCTATAAAAGGTCAAAGCTATGTAGGAATTACCACCACCAAAGAATAAGGAAGTGGTGAGTTTATTGGGACGTCTCAACTATATCACCCGCTTCATAGCACAATCAACGGTGATATGTGAACCAATTTTCAAAATGCTAAAGAAGGATGCCGCAACCAGCTGGACTGAAGACTGTCAGAAGGCTTTTGACAAAATTTAGGAATACCTGTCCACACCACAAGTCCTAGTCCCACCAGAACCTGGTAGGCCACTACTACTATATCTTTCCGTATTAGAAGGTCTTTCGGCTGTGTCTTGGGACATCATTACGAGACGGGGAGAAAAGAGCAAGTCATATATTATCTGAGTAAGAAGTTCACACCTTATGAAGCACGATATTCTTTGCTGGAACACACCTACTATGCTCTGACATGGATAACTCATAAGTTGAAGCACTATTTTTGTGCTTATACAACATATCTCATATCAAGGATGGATCCTCTGAATTACATTTTTTATAAGCCTATGCCTATAGGAAAGATGGCCAAGTGGAAAATATTATTGAGTGAGTTCGATATCATCTATGTGACTCAGAAGGCAGTCAAGGGACAAGCATTAGCAGATCATCTTTCTTAAATCCTGTAGGAGGAGAATACGAACCACTGAAAATGTATTTTCCTGACGAAGAAGTGTCATTCGTAGTAGAAGATATTGCTGAAGCCTATGACGATTGGAGAATGTTTTTCGATGGAGCTGCAAATTTCAAGGGAGTCGGTATCGGAGTCGTCTTGGTATCGAAAACCGGTCACCACTACCCGGTGTCTGCAGAACTCAGGTTTTCATGCACCAATAACAGGGCAAAGAATGAAGCCTACATATTAGGGCTCAATTTAGATGTCGACATGAATGTTCGGGAATTGCTGGTGATTGGTGATTCAGACTTGCTGGTGCACCAGGTATAAGGAGAATGGGCAGCAAATAATACCAAGATACTACCATATCTTCATCACGTACAAGGGATGATGAAGTGGTTCACGAAGATAGAATTCCCACATGTCCTTAGAGTCTCGAATGAATTTGCGGATGCATTGGCCACTTTGTCCTCCATGATACAACTCCCGGACAAGAATTTCATTGATCCCATTCCGGTGAGAATCCATAATCAACTAGCCTATTGTGCTCATGTTGAAGAAGAAAAGGATGAAAATCCGTGGTTCCACGATATAAGGGAATATTTGGCAAAAGGAGAATACCCTGAGCATGCAAACCCCACTCAGAAACGCACACTTCGGAGGTTGTCCAATAATTTCCTCCAAAGCGCAGGAATTATGTATAGAAGAACTCTCGATCTAGGTCTATTACAGTGTGTTGACGCCAAAGAGACCTCCAAATTGCTTGAATAATACATGCCAGAACATGCGGCCCACATATGAATGGTTTCGTCCTAGCGAAGAAGATACTCAGAGCCGGATACTTTTGGATTACTATGGAAATAGACTACATTCGGTATGTTCAGAAATGTCACTAGTTCCAGATACACGCCCATATGATTCAGGTGCCACCAAATGAACTCAATGCAACAAGGGAACCTTGGCTTTTTGCTGCCTGGGAATGGATGTCATCGGTCCAATCGAACCCACCGCTTCCAACGGGCACATGTTCATTTTAGTGGCCATCGATTATTTCACAAAATGGGTAGAAGCTTTATCCTACAAAGCTGTAACCAAGAAAGTCGTCGATGATTTCGTCAAGGATCGTATTGTCTGTTGATTCGGGGTTCCAGAATATATCATTATTGACAATGCTGCCAATCCCGATAATGATTTGATGAAAGCCATGAGTGAAACTTTCAAAATCAAGTACAAGAATTCCATAGCATACAGGCCTCAAATGAATGGAGCCGTGGAGGCCGCCAACAAGAACATCAAGAAGATACTAAGGAAGATGGTGGAGAATCACAAGCAATGACATGAGAAATTACCATTCGCCTTACTGGGATAACGCACTACTACCCACACATCAACCAAAGCAACTCCTTACCTATTGGTCTATGGTACTGAAGTCGTCATCCCCGTCGAAGTATAAATTCCTTCTTTAAGGATCATACATAAAGCTGAACTCAGTGACGCAGAATGTATAAGGAGCCCTTATGAGCAATTAGCTCTCATTGATGGGAAAAGAATGAATGCAGTGTTCATGGTCAACTTTATGAAAATATAATGTCCAGAGCTTTAGGGTCAAACCTAGACAGTTCACACCAAGGTAGATGGTGTTGAAACGGATTTTTCCACACCAAGATGAAGCAAAAGGGAAATTCTCACCCAATTGGCAAGGCCCTTATATGGTTCACAAGGTGCTAATACGAGGAGCACTCATACTCGCAAAAATGGATGGAGAAATTTGGCCCAAGCCTATCAATTCAGATGTAGCCAAAAGATACTATGTGTAAAGTATTTGCATTTCTTCATATGATGTAATTGAACTACGCTTGACCTGATTCCCGTTTAAGAGGGGATACGTAGGCAGCCTTGTGGGTTCGGTTACAAATCAATAAAATTTCCATTTTCCCCATAATAAGAAACTGGGGCAGAATTTTGAAGAGGACCATCAAAATTCTATAGTAATTTCAGGAAACGATATTGTTCGAACTAGTAAGTCACTGAAACTTCTCTACCATTTCAATTGTTCAATATTCTACTGTTATTAGACTCATTGCTTTATTTGTTTTAGACACGTAAACTAGTTGATAAAACATGTTTAATTTTTTTTTTTTTGATAATTATAGATTTTATATCTACCAAGGAAATATTTACATTATAATAGAACCCCACAAGTTAGAAAGGACCCCAACTTTTACATCATCATGCATGCCTACTATCTTCTAGCCTCCCTTTTCCCCAAAACAGCTTTTGATTACTTATTTTCTATGGGTAATAGTTCATAGTCCTGAGCTTTCCAGAGATTCTTTTTGTTTCCAATTCCTCAGTAATGGACGTCTTGCACAATCAACCTGCATAGCATTCTTGAAGTCCTCTGCACTCCTTGAACAATCCTACAGTTCCTTTCTATCCAAATATGGTAGACACAACAAGCCAATACATGTTTAATTATGTGCACTTAAGGCTATCTTTAAGTATGTTTAATATCTTTTCCTAAAACTTGTTCATCATGTATCCCTTAAATTGTTGTCAAATCTATTAACATGTTAGTCCACGAATTTTGTGCTCACCATGCAATTAGTTCTTATTGATACTTAATGTGCTTCTTGACTCATTGCCGGTCAATGAATTTCGTGTCTGTGACTTATGTTGATTTGAATTCTTTGTTGCTTTTTGAAGTGTGTTAGGAATTAGTCCTTATCAGTTTATTATTTTGTCTATTTTCTCACCTGTTAGTTTCCAACGCATTAGTTTCAAAGTGTATATCTCTATTTCTGTATGTGACTCTATCCCTAAGTATTATTCTTAGTCATGTCCTGCACTTTTCTGAATCCTAACTTTGATGGCTGAAAGTCAAAGTAACCTATGTACTGTCCTTGGCCTTCTTGGTCTGAGCATTGCTCAGGGTTCTTATGAGAACCTCGTGAACTCTGACACACCAGGATTTGGTCCACAATTTTCCTTGAACTGGTTCTGATTCTTTTACTCTAGTGTGAGCACTTCCCGGGGGTTCGTGAAGCCCTTGGGAGCTTTGACACACTAGTGAACTGGGCTTTGTATGCCTGTGCTTAAAACAGAAGTGAGTCAATAACAGTGGGGCTCGATGAACACTGCTTTTGGAGATGTTGTGGTTTGAAGGGCCTGGCCTATCCAGATGTTGTTTTTGGGCCTGCTATAGGTTCCCTATAGTGTACACATTTTATAACTTATTTATTTGATTCGAGTCTGTAATAATTATTTGTAATAACAATTGAGGAGATAATAAAATTGGGAAATGGGTTTATTTGATACTATGTGGGTAGATAACATGCCTATAGGTGTTAGATAATATGCCTAAATCTTTTATTTTTTCCCCAGAAATTATTGCTAAAAACTAGTATAGTTATTATGTTTGCCATCACATTTTAGATAACCTGCCTATTGGGATTTCATTCTGGCCCAAATAAATTATGTGAATATCTTGTCTACTTTTCTTCACATGATTAGATATCATGCCTATAGGAAATACAATAATCAAGTTCACATTACGGCATATTTGTATCTATTACTGTAGAAATCATAGCTATAGATTTATGTTAGTTATCACAGTCGCCTAGACAACATGCATGTCTATAATGACAATTTCAAAAGTAGAATACACGATCATAGGGATAACCATCATTTGTGCCAAAACTAAAACTGGAATCTGCATAATATCTTGCTAAATACAACTAGAAAGCATGTCTATAGGAGTAACTAAATAATTTTGAGCATTTATGTTGTCAACTGTCGAATAAGTCACGTAGATAACCTACCTCTAGGTTCAAACGCTTTCAATTAAAAGCGATAGGCAATTACAGAATCACCTAGGAATTACTTTTCATAAACTGTCAGCATATTTAAAATCAAGAATTACGTACAAATTATGTCTATAAGATCCAATAGTCTTAACTGTTAAAACTGTCAATACACCAATATGTTTGCATGCATTTGCTTCCTTATGTGTGGAGGCTAAATGGAGCCTTTATCTACTCTTGTATTAAAGTCCAACCGGTTTTGTATGTCGCTTAGTTTTACAATTTTGAGCAACCTAAGCTGAGTTTAAAACAATCCAAACTAGAGGTCCCAATGCCTACAGGACCATGGGTAAGGAACGGGTAGTGCATGCATAGGACACAAGTTAGAATTAATTAGAATGCCTTAGGTGATATAACGTAAAGATAGGCATCGGTTAGCAGGAGATGATAGTCTGTTCCCACTGAATAATATGAGTAATACCCTCGTCTTGGGTGAGATACGAATTATTATTTATGTTGCACGGGGTGATCCTATGGGCTAAAAAACATAGGACCCCCACCCCTATTAAATAATTCCTTCGCTTTCTTGGACTAATTCACATAAGTTATGTTCGGACGGTACCCATCGTTGTGGACCTCAAGGAGTGCATAACACCTTCTCCTCGAGGTAATTTTGCCCTTACCCGAGTTTTGGTTACGCAACTAGTAAAACCTAAGTCATTTGAAATAGGTGCCCTAATGAACCTTAATCAGTTAGGTGGTGACTTTCTCAATTACCAATTCCTTCCCTTCTCAAAAGGAGTTGTCAATGTCGAAACCCGATTTTGCGAGAAAAAGGGGGCGCGATAGTTGTCACTCCATCCATTGTTGGGAAGATCCACTAGGTTCACACAACATCCACCTTTGGAAAGAACTGTGGCATTAAGAAAATGAAAGGCTTATTGTTCACACAAAACGTAAAATGAAGTTAACAAATTAAAAAGAAGCTACTAAAGTAAATAAAAATTTATACTACTAAGGAAAAACAAACTAAAGAAGTTATGAAGTAAACTATAGAAAGTAAAATGAATATACAAAGCGAAGTAAAGAGAATATATAAATAAGGGAAATGGATATATACATCAAATGGGGAAAATATATACATACCAAAGAGAAAATAAAGATAAAAGAAAATTAGTGTAATAGTTATTACATGCCAAATGTCAATGTCAATCAATCATAATAGACCACCCCCAAAATGAAAATAAGCATTGTCCTCAATGCTAATAAAAAATAAGAACAAAGAAGGGGAGAGATTGAAGAAAACTCCCTATATGGTCTCAGTTTGCATGGGGTCCAGCACCCTTTGTCTCCTCTAACTGTATTTCATCATCCCCTGGCTGAGGGACAACTGGGTTGCTGAGCATCTGTATCATCTCCTCAGTAGTGTGTGGAATCGCAGCCGGCTCCTCAGACTGGCCGACTTCTGCCTCTGATGCCTTTGGTACTGCTGCTGGTGTTGTGTCGGGACTGTTTTCTCCATGAGAAGGTCCAATCAAAGATCTCTGGCAGATGCAATCTTTTCAATCCTTTTGTGCAGCTTCTCCACTGACTCCTATGATTCCTGATACTTACGCATCTTCTTAACCTGCTTTCCCAAACCCTTAATCAATTTTCCATGCGTCGCTAGTCTCTATAATGGTCTTCTGGTTGTCCAGAAATTTCTTCAAAGTTTCCTCCACTGACGGAGGTACCTGAGGCTCTGCTAGGGTTGAGGACTATGCTGCAAAAGTATTTGATATGGCAGTCAACCTTGTAGTAGCTGCATGCATCCAGTTGTTGAGACTCGCCAATGTTTGCGAGACTCGCAGCGCAATCTGAGGATAAGTGGATAAGGCTGGGACTAATAATGGTACGAATAGTCTAGCAGAAGAAGGTGTTCCGAAAGATGAAGGCGGCATGGCTGCTGTCCTGGTGGAAGTACCGACTACTGTGGAAGGCGGCAGCTGAATCAGTAACCACTACCGCTGGCTCCTCAGACTGGCCATCAGAGGTAGTAGATTTACCCTTGAACTTTGGGTTATCAGCTCCCTGGAGGTGGTACCATGAGAAAGGCTTCTTTTCCTTCACCTCGACGACATAATGCCTCGACTCCACCCCTTGATCCTTGAAGTATTTTGTTAGGCAGTTGGGGTAGGGATATGACCTCTCCTCCTTCTAGACCGCTAAGGTAATGTTAGAAGACATCAAGGCTCCCACATTTATTGGGGTAGTGAGAGGATGTTCTCATTGAGGCATGGATCAAGGCGGCTGGGCACAAATGTCTGCCACCATTTTGCTTCTAAGTTCAGGGTGGCTCAGACTATTTGAACCCCTGATGTGAGCCCCAGAGGTATTGACCCTTGGATTGCCAGAATCTCAGCTAGCCACGGGCGAGATGCATAATAGCTAGATTTTCCAAGTATTGCATCACTTACTACTTCTTCAAACCCACATATTAGTTCATTTCACGGGAATCAAAACAGATTTTCAGATTTCGGACTTTTGTCACATTGGTACCATGTTTGATGTGAGCAATGTTGGCATTGAATTCTTTGAGCAAGTGCTCATTTGCATCTAGAATACTGTGGGTGAACCATTTTCATCTTTTGCGCTCTTGGAATTGTCTAAGGTCATCGAGGTTCTGCTTGTTCAAATCTTTCATAAAATATTGTCACTCAAGAGTGAGCGACCTCTGCGACCACCATTCTCTAAGTGTGGCAAAGTCATTGGCACTGACAAATATGTCTTCCCATAGCTCTAGCCTCCTTGAACTTTCTAAACCTCCCACTGCAGTATCACTCCATCTCCCATCATCTAGGACATCATCATCATCGTCCACATTAATTGGATTAGCTGGAGCATGTGAGGGAGAGGGCTCACAAGCTTGACTACCCTTCTCCAAACATTCAGAAGAACTGGAAGAAGATGATGATTTAATTACAAGGTGGAGTCTCCCTGGGAATTGTTGTGATTGAGATTTTGGCTGTGCTTGCACGGAGTTACCCTCAGAAGTTTCCCTGGATGGGAGGTATTCACTGGTCTCGGAAGTTTCAGGGGTTGTATTGGTTGTATCTTTCTTTCTTACGACCCTTTGAATTGCTAGTGGTAGGTTGTTTTTTCCTCGACCCCGGCCTCGGGAGGGTTCTTCCCTCCCTTTTGATGTATCACCTCTACCACGTAAGTGAACCATTGTATGCAACACTTAAGTAGTAGAAATCAGTTAGAATTGAAGCTCATAATGTATACAGAAGCATGATTGAAACTAGGAGTAACACAGTCTCAGAAAGGGTTGTGCGGACCGCACAAAAGGGTGTGCGGCCGCAGACTGCCGAGTGCGGACCGCACAATTTTGAGTGTGGCCGTACACCCCTAGGTTCAGACTACTAGGGCCTCTAATATTTCATCGGTTTGGACCGCACAAAAGTGAGTGCGGCCACACAAGTCCACTGCAGACCGCATAATATTTAGTGCGGCCACACAACCCTAGATACAAACTACTGGGGTCTCAGATGTATCATCTGTGTGGACCGCACAAAAGTGAGTGTGGCCGCACAAGTCTACCGCGGACCGCACAAGTTTTAGTGCGGTCGCACGATTTAATTAACGTATTTTCCCTTAACTCAGGGAGCTACAGACCGCACAAAAATGTGTGCGGTCGCATACCCGTTAATGTGGACCATACAAAAGTGTGTGCGACCACATAATTTGAATTTCATGGGTACTGACTTATGACTTAAACAAGGGTTTTCACTAATTTGACATGGTTCTAGCAATTAAGCATGATTAGCTACTTAGTCAGGCCCCATTTAACATTTAAGATGCTACCCATATGATGCTAAGAAAGACTGACCATCTATTGACATTATTAGGCATGAACTTAACCCTCCAATAGGGAATTAACCTATCAATTACTTTTGTCAGACTCATTGAATTCTCCGCAATCAACTTACAAGATATTTTGAATAACAATGGGGTGTATTTCTACTACTATTACTGATTGAATTTATTTAAATAAGAGCTAACTATAAATGAGTTGTAAACAAAGACGAAGAACTTAAAGCACTGAAATTAACATACTAGTAACGAAGATATAGGTGAGATTCAACACTGATGAAATAGGGAAAGATTGAGAACAATAGGGATATGCACTGTGCTAGCTTAGTTTCAGAGTTCAATGTTCGTAAAGTGTAAAAAGCTGAGAAAGGCTCTATTTATACTTTGACCCATCTGGCTCAGAATTTACTTGAGTGCGGCCGCACAATGTTTGAGTGTGGTCCGCACTCCTTACCTGTTCCTTCACGTAATGTTGCGGTCCACACAAAAATGAGTGCGGACGCAAAATTTGTGTGGTTCGCACAATTTTGTGTGCGGCCGCAGATCATTCAGGAAATTTGACAAGCCAAACATCAAAGATCATGCATTTTTCATCTCCCAGTTGTGCGACTACACATATATAACTGTGAAGCCGCAGAGTGATTGTGCGGTTCACATAATTCTGGTGCGGTCCGCACTGTTGCAACACTTAGCCAATTTTTCTTGCACAGTCCCTACAATGCACACCCATATTCCTGCATACACTTCAAACCATTTAGCACAAAACAATGCCTAATCTAAAGAAGAAAATAAAGACAAACACATGGGTTGCCTCCCAAGAAGCGCCTGATTTAATATCGCGGCACGACGCATGTTACCATCAATCACTTGAAATGGAGCCACAATGTGGCCATCATCAATATTGACAAGATACTACTTCACCTAGTGCCCATTGACTCTGAACACCTCACCATTCTTATTTTTCATATCTAGAGCACCAAAGGGTGTCACATGTACAACTTCAAATGGGCCACTCCACTTAGATTTCAGCTTTCCCGAAAACATCTGCAACCAAGAGTTGAACAAAAGCACAAGATCACCTTCTTTGAATTCTTTGTTCTAGATATACTTATCATGGAGGTACTTCATCTTGTCCTTATACAAGGACGAACTAGAGTAAGCATGGAACCGGAACTCATCAAGTTCATTCAATTGCCCCACCCTAAGATTTGCAGATACATCTCACTCAAGGTTAATCTTCTTCAACGCCCACATAGCCTTATGCTCTAGTTCCACTGGAAGATGACAAGCTTTCCCGAACACTAACCGATACAGAGACATACCAATTGGTGTTTTGTAAGTAGTTCTATAAGCCCAAAAAGCATCGTCAAGTTTCTTCGACCAATCAGTCCGGTTGGCATTAACAGTATTTGATGGAATACTCTTGATCTCCCAGTTGGAGACTTCAACATGTCCAGTCGCTCGAGGATGATAGGGGGTCGACACTTTGCGAGTGACACCATACTTGGAGAGTAAAGTATAAAAAGCTTTGTTGCAAAAGTGTGATCCCCCATCACTAATGATGGCCCATGGAGTACCAAACCTTGTGAATATGTTCTACTTCAAGGAAGCTACCACACTCCGAGCTTCATTGTTGGAAAAGCCACAACTTTAACTCATTTGGACATGTAATCCGCAACTACCAAAATATAGGTGTTCCCACATGAGCTCACAAATTTACCCATAAAATCGATGGCCCACACATAAAAAATATCAGTCTCTAGGATGGTGGTGAGAGGCATCTCATTTTTCTTGGAGATCCCACCAGCCCTTTGGCATTCATCACAACGCTTAACGAGATCACAAGCATCCTTGTAAAGGGTAGGCCAATAGAATCCATAGCTTATCACCTTTGTAGCAGTTCTCGCTCCACCATGGTGACCACCATATGGGAAAGAGTGGAAAGCTTCAAGAATACCCAATTGTTCTTCTTCTGGCACACATCTTCGGATAACCCCATCAGTACAAACTTTGAAGAGATATGGATCATCCCAATAGTACTCCAGGCAGTCTCATTTGAGCTTCTTCCTTTGGTTTGAAGAGAACTCATTCGGAACAATACAACTCACAAGATAGTTGGCCACATCGGCAAACCATGGCATCCCGTTCATAGAAATGGAAAATAGTTGTTCGTTCGGAAATGAATCATTGATCTTAAGGCCAACATGTGGCCTCCCCTCCTCCTCCAATCGAGACAAGTGGTCCGCCGCTTGGTTTTCACTTCCCTTGCGGTCTTGGATCTCAAGATAAAATTCTTGTAGAAGAAGTACCCACCGCATTAATCTTGCCATAGAGTCTTTCTTGCTCATCAAATAACCAAGTGTCGCATGGTCGGTGTGAACAATCACCTTTGTACCAATTAGGTACGGGCGGAACTTTTCCATAGCAAAGACAATGGCCAGGAGCTATTTATCGATAGCCGTATAGTTTACTTGGGACTCATTCATGGTCTTACTAGCATAGTAGACCGGATGGAAGATCTTGTGAATTTTTTGCCCCAATACCGCTACAACTTCCACATCGCTCGCATCATACATGAGCTCAAATGGTAAGCTCCAATTTTGCGCGGTGATAATAACAGTGGTAGTCAACTTATACTTGAGTAATTCAAATGCATTCATACAATCTTCATTGAAAAGGATCTTGTCATCTTTTTCTAATAGTTTTCACAAGGTGTTTACCACCTTAGAAAAGTCCTTGATGAATCGGCGGTATAACCCCGCATGACCTAAAAAGCTCCTAACTCCTTTTATGGAAGTAGGGGGAGGGATTTTGGATATCACTTCAATTTTTGCTTTATCAACCTCAATACCATTCTTGGAAATCTTGTGACCGAGGACAATGCCCTCCTCAACCATAAAGTTACACTTCGCCCAATTAAACACCAAGTTAGTTTCCTCACAACGTGCCAATACCTTATCCAATTTATCCAAGCACTCTTCAAAAGAATCCCGCACGACTGAAAAATCATCCATGAGAACCTTGAAAAGTCCTCACCATATCGGTGAAGATGGTCATAATACACCGTTGAAAATTTGTTGGTGCATTTCATAACATGAATGGCATCCGCGAGAATGCGAAAGTGCCACAGGGACAAGTGAAAGTGGTCTTCTCTTGGTCTTCAAGAACAATAAGAATCTGGTTATATCCGGAATATCCATCAAGAAAGCAATAATAAGCACGTCCGGCTATCCTATCTAACATTTGATCAAGAAATGGAAGCGGAAATGGTGTTTCCGAGTAACTTTTTTGAGCTTCCTATAATCCATGCACACTCTCCACCCGATGACAGTTCTTGTGGGGATCAATTCATTTTTTTCATTTGTTATCACAATCATGCTCCCTTTCTTTAGGACACATTGCACCAGCGAGGTCCACAAACTATCAAAAATGGGGTAAACGACCCCGGCTTCCAACAACTTGATGATCTCTTTCTTCACTAACTCTTGCATGGCCCCATTCAATCGTCTTTGATGTTCCACGGAGGGTTTGGCATCCTCCTCCAAAATGATTTTGTGCATGCAAAAGGCGGGGCTTATACCCCAAATATCCGCCAATGTCCAACCTATTGCTTTCTTCCTCCTTTGGAGCACCGCAATGATGGAATCTACATGCACGTTAGTTAAGCTCGAGGAAAGAATAGCAGGTAAAGTGGAACAAGGGCCTAGAAACTCATACATGAGGTGTGAAGGCTAAGGCTTTAACTCCAAGGTGGGAGGCTCCTCGATTGAGGGCTTTGTTGGTGGAGTCTTCCATTTTTCGAGATCCAAGGAAAGTTTTCGGGCCCATAAGTATATGATCCCATTCATTTCAAAGCATTTACACATTCTACAAAGCCTTCCTTCTCATCCTCATCATGATTCAATAACACATCTCCCAAGGTATCTTCAACATTAATCACTGCCTTGTGTCATCAACAATTACTTCGGTCACAAGATCCACGAACGAACACACTTCGTTGCTATTCGGCTGCCTCATTGATTTACAAACATGGAACACCATTTTTTTATCGCCCACCCGGAAGGTGAGCTCACCAACTTCCACATCAACTAAGCCCTTCCCTGTAGCAAGGAATGGTCTAACCAAAATGATTGGCACCTCATAGTCAACCTCACAGTCAAGTGTCACAAAATTTGTTGGAAGGATGAACTTGTCGACCCGAACTAACACATCATCAATTATCCCCAATGGCATGTCCGGTCCGCTATTTGCATCCTCATGTGTGTGGGTCTTGTTTTCCCAATCCCCAACGTTTTGAACACATAATAGGGCATCAAGTAAATCCTTGCCCTCAAGTCGCATAAAGCTTTGACAAAATCGACACTCCCAATAGTGCACGGGATTGTAAAAGAACCGAAGTCTTCCAACTTTAGAGTCATGGAGTGCACAATAGCACTCACTTGATGTGTCATTTTGATTGTTTCGTAGTTCATTGTTCTCTTCTTTGTTACCAAATCCTCCATGAACTTGGCATATCCCGGCATTTGTGCTAAGGCTTCAACTATCACGACCCAAATCCTGGTTCAGGTCGTGATGGCACCTAACGCCGAGGTTAGGCAAGCCAACATATGAGTCCCCAGGAGTTACTACTCCAGAACTCGATTATTCTAGTTATTTACAATTTATAACAAATAAAAATGCGTAATGTAGCAGCGATATGAGGTAAGGCCGTAGATACAAGCTGAACCACAGCTAGGCCAAATATGTACAACCCCGAAACCCAACATAACTACAACAAGTGTTTGCCAGGACTAGTGTCACAACTGAGATATATATACATAAATATACAAGCCTCAGTCTGGGACAAAAGACTGAGCAAAATGAAACTAGAAGGCTCCAGGGGTGCTGTCAGGATGACGCCAAGAAGACAGCTCACCGTATGGAACCGCGATCAGTATCTATCAGCAGAGGGACGACCAGACGGACCAGCCTCTAGACCTGCACAATCAAGTGCAGAAAAAGAAAAGAAAGTGCAGCATGAGTACATATAAATAAATATGTACCCAGTGAGTATCCCGTCTAAACTCGTAAAGAGTATTGACGAGAGGTAGAATATATACCTACTAAGGTCCAGTACATAATGAAATAAGGCCCACGCCGGGCAATAAATCATGTGAGAAAATACAGCAAGTATATGGACATGTAATCAACAAACAGGTAACTAATCTCAAACATAGCCTTTCTTTGTAAGCTGATCATATGTATCACTTGTTTTCATTCTCATTATATGAAATGTCTTATCTTATTATCTCAATTGTTTACTTTCCAGTACTCAGTATCGTTTCTCAACTAACCATCGTACGATCCCAACTCAATGCAAATGCTTGTATATATATAAAACCGACACGGACAAGACTATCGGCCGAAGTCATAAGGGTGGGTCATAAGGACTGACTCGGTCATAAAGCTCCACACGCTCGCGAATCATACCTGCGACTCGTGCGCTGACTCAATAAAGTAAACCTCCGCGCTCGCGAATCATACATGCGACTCGTGGGCCAATATCTCTCCCCGCTCGCGAATCATACCTGCAACTCGGGGGCCAATGACATAATTATGTATATACTCTCCCGATCACGAATCATACCTGTGACTCGGGGCCAATGATGTAAAGTAAAGCCCTCCCCAATCACGAATCATACTTGTGACTCGGGGGCCGATAAAAATAGTTGTATAATTCTTCCCTGATCACGAATCAAACCTGTGACTCAAGGGCCGATGAAAATAAGTGAAATTCCTCCCTGATCACGAATCAAACCTGTGACTCAGGGCCAGTAATGAAAATATAAGTTCTCCCCGATCACGAATCATACCTGTGACTCGGGGGCCATGAATGCATGAATGCATATATATGTGTATATGTAGACACCATGGTACCGACTAATCACTGCTCAACGGGATCGGATATTCGCATCTCTTTTGATAGTCAAAGTTAGGATTTTATATCATATTATCCTCTTTTCTCATAATATCACCATGGTGGAATAATTCAAGTATAGGAAGGATTTACAATCACCTTCATTTTCTTTGCTCAACAGCTTAGGATCAAGATTTATCTCATTTACTTCGTTCTCTTTATTAATTATATCAGGAGTAACACAATTAATCAATTGATGAAATTCATANTTGGTACGTACGCAGCCCCCCTCAACAATCACAGTTAGCAACAAGGAGCCTATGGGACGTTTCCCCCTTACAAAGTTTGGAAAGGAGACTCACCTGGACAAGTACTCCTCCGGTCTATGGACAAATCGACAAGACACACGAATCCTCCAAATTACCCTTGATGGCTCGCAATTGGTGTTTTCAACTCCGAGCCTCGGCGTCCGAAAAATCACGATTCTTGAAGAAATGCGCTACACGTCGTCTAAGGATCAAGATTAACTCAATTAATCATCCTATAATAGCTCAAAAATCTGATTTTGAATTTTCTCAAAAACCCTCTATTTTATCCAAACCCTCTTATGAATTTTCTTGATTTATGAAAGTGGGATTCCTCAAGAATCGAAGTTATAAACATGCGGGAAGCCAAAGAATCATTTGCCTGAGTTAATCACTCCCTAACACTGATCTGGAGCTCTTGGGGGTCTTAACAATGGAGGAAAAACGAGTTTGGGAAGAAAATAAACGGAGTGGGCCTTTTATAGAACTGCCCATCAGTTCTCGCTCCTGCGGCCTTTGAATCGCAGGTGCGGACCCGCACCTGCGTGAAATTGGTCGCGCCTGCGATTGGGCCTGGGCCCTGGGGGAGGTCGCTCTTGCAGACTTTTGTCCCCTCCTGCGGAGCCGTGCCAGCGAGAGGAAGGGTCGCCCCTGCGACCTAGGCCGCTCTTGCGATGGATTGGCCGCTGGTGCGAGCCTCGCGCCTGCGGCTGATGGACCGCAGGGGCGGTCACACCAGAAACAGCCCCCCACCAGCTATTAATTGCTGGTTTTTGACCCCGATNTGTCCCAAATCATAAGATGGACTCGCTCGAGCTCTCGGAACACTCAAAACATCATCCAAACTAGAAATCACTCTCCAAAACCCCTTAGTTTCAAACTTAAGTTTTCAAGAAAATTTCAATGGCTCATTAATACGCCGAACGGGTCTATACTGCTCGGAATTACCCCAAATTTTGTGGACAAGTCATAAATGACTATACAGAACATTTGCCAGTTCCGGAATTCCATTCGGACCATGATATCATGAGGTCCAATTCCAGGCTGAATTCTAAATCTTATGAAATCCTGAATTCCAATTCAGGTGCCGAAATACTCCCGGGTCATCAGAAACCCGAGGCGAACATACGCTCAAGTCCGAAATCATCATCCGGAGCTGCTGGAGCTGTCAGCACTCAATTCCAATGTCGTTTTCTCAAAATGCTGCTCGGAACCAAAATTAGCCAAATAAGCTAGCCTTCAGGAACCAAGTGTTCCTGAACTGGACAAATCACTTCTGAATCTCGAACTACCTGCCCCCCACAAATCATAAGGCACGAGTAGCCGCTATGGAAAGAGTCATTTACGGGAACAGAGTCGCAACACACAAAATGACCAGCTGGGTCGTTGCATTCTGCCCCTCTTAAACAAACGTTCGACCTCGAACGGGTCTAGAATCGTACCTGATGTGCTGAATAGATGGGGATATCTATCCCGCATATCCTGATTGGACTCCCAAGTCGCCTCCTCAACTGGTTGGCCCCTCCAGTGGACCTTAACCGCTGAAACCATCTTGGACCTCAACTGGCGGTCCTGCCTATCAACAATAGCCACAGGCTCCTCCTCATAGCTCAACTGCTCGCCTAGCAGAATAGTGCTATAATCGATCACATGGGAGAAGTCTGCGAGATACCTCCGAAGCATCGAAACATGAAAAACTGGATGAACTCCTGATAGCGCTGGAGGCAAAGCAAGTCTATAAGCAACATCACCAACTCGCTCTAACACCTCAAATGGGCCTATATACCTAGGGCTCAACTTGCCCTTCTTCCCGAATCTCATGACGCCCTTCATCGGCGAAACTCTTAGCATAACCTGATCCCCCTCCAAAAATGCTACATCTCGAGCCCGCTGATCTGCGTAGATCTTCTGCCTTGACTGAGCCGTGCGAAGCCTCTCCTGAATAATCTTCACTTTCTCTAAAGCATCCCTGACCATGTCAGTACCATATAGCCTAGCCTCACCAGGCTCAAACCACCTAATCGGAGAATGGAATCGCCGACCATATAAAGTCTCGAATGGAGCCATCTGGATGCTGGTATGATAACTATTATTATATGCAAACTCTGCCAAAGG
>MDKH01100751.1:0-29897 GCA_005239495.1 Nicotiana undulata
ACTCGATCAAATACAGTATCGAGTGCCAGTCGTGCCTCCCCTAGTTTGGGGGCGTGACAGATTGAACCCTTCGATCCCTTGTACAATGAATGATAGAGTCATTTCTATGATGCGATTGTGAACTGACTGAGGTGGCCCCGTCAGTATGTTTCCCGAGATGGCATAATGGCTCTGTCAGAGCTGATAGGCTATCAGAGTAAATGAAAAGTCGTTGTTTTTCTTATATATATATATATATTTTCTTTTTCTTCATTGAGGGCTTTGTTGTTTGCAAAACTAATTTTCTCTTTAGAGTTCCATTTCTTACACCATCTCTTCTGCTATCTCAGTCTGAAGCTTTCGCCTGAGTTTTTATCTTTTCTTGTTTCAAAAAGAGTCATGGCTGCCATGCCCGAATCTGCTCACGATGAAGAGGGAAGTTCCGCCTCTGCTTCCTGCTTGGCTGGTGGTACACTGCCGGCGTTCGGTGATCTAACCTCGAGTTATTTCATCTCGAGGAGGGATTTTATGTTGGAGAGACTTCTCGATGTTCCGGGCCATCGAGAGCATGCATCGAGGTTTATTCCATCAATAGAAGAGAGACACGTCGAGGCAGTGAGGAGAGACTGTGGATGGGGAGAAAAAGTGATGTTGCAGATACTCTCTCGGGAAGAGGGTATCATGGCCCATGTAGAGGGTTTTTTGAATGTATACACGTACCCCTTTACGTTAGTCCCTCTCGACCGAGTTGTGCCCGAGTTCTGTCGAAGATATCGAGTACCTTGGCTCAGGTGCACCCGTCATTATGGAGGATAGTGCTGATGATAAGATTCTTTGATGAGAAGGCCGAGCTCGAGTTCACCCTCAGACACCTCATCATACTGTATCGGCCTTTACACTATCGAGGTCTGATCACTCTACGACGTCGATCCACTAGGCCTTTTATTGCTAGTGATGATGAGGAAATGGACTGAGGGTGGATGGGTCAGTTTGTCCGAGTGAGGACTATCGATATTATTCTTGCGGAGTTCCTTCCGTTTCCCGAGGAATGGAATTTTACACGTAAGTGATACCATGTACTTTATCATTTTTTGTTCTTAGTGGAGTCAGACTCCGTAAGAATGTTTTCTTTCTTTCTTCGCAACGACCCCGTGGTTGCCATACGAGGTCCCCGATCTAGCGGATTGAACTCGGAAACTTGCAGCTTGTTCAACATACGATGAACTCAAGTGGCGAAATCTGTCAAAGGGTATATGGGAAGCAAAAACACCATGGTACGTGTTGTATGATTCCCTTCCTAAGGAATACTTCTCTCTATGCCTATTAATTTCTTTTTTCCAGGCATTGGTGAATTTTCTAAAGTGAGACCATGACCTTTCGGGGAGGAGGAAAGACCTCTGGCTTCAGAGCCAAGCGAGGATAATAAAAGGAAAGGATCCTCGAGGGACGAGGATGTTCAAAGTGAAGCAAGGCCTTCCCAGAGGCACAAAGAAGATGATGCCACTGAGGAAAACCTTATATTCATCGGCCGATATACGGGCGGCGATGCAACCAAAAAGGATAGCACTACGCCGGTGGCCAGGACTGAGAAGTCTCCCGAGGCGTCTAAGCCTGCTAAACCCGAGGTCTCTAACCTCGGGGGGGATGTTCCTCGAGGAGGTAGGAGTGAGGTTCCTTTGCCACCATCTTCTTCTCCCTTCGAAGGTACTTCGATGGATGTTCGGGGCCAGGGGCCGCCTAGATCAAATAGAGTTCCAAGTTATCGCGTCCCCATTCAGAATGGTTGAACTGGGGCCGATGGGACCAGACCAGTAGATGCGCACTCGACCTTTGAGGAGGCCCAGCGGCTCTGTTCTGAGGTGAGCTTCGGTGAACTTTGTGGCTTTCTCGGCTTCCTGTTTTCATCTTTTACACTGAAGTTTCTTTTTCATAGGCCTTCGACAAACTCAAGTCCGAGTTGCTTCACTGCGAGGCCAGGTTGCGAAAATCCTTGGACGGGGGGAAATATCTCAGGCTTCTTTGTGATAAGAAGACACGAGAGTTGACACACCTTTGATGTGAGATGAATCAAAGTTGAGATTACGAAGGCAACCTCGAGAAATAGGTTATTTTTATTTAGAGGGAATGCGGGCTTCTCCCCCCATCTTCGGAGACTAATGTTTTGATATCTCAGTTGCAGAGAAAGACGGAAGCGCTAGAACGCCTTTGGGGAAAAGTCATCCAGGCTAAGTTTGAATGCAATGAATTGAAGTAACAAATGGATGCTCATGTTGCGGACAAAAGGAACGCTTTGGCTAAGGCCTCCGCCCTCAAGATACAACTCCGCAATGCCCGAGAAAGCATCTCGGTTCAGACAAACAGGATTGCTAAGCTCGAAACTTGTCTTTTAAAGATAAAGGTCGAGGTCGTGGACACTCGGGATGAAGCCGAAGAGGCTCAGGTCGATAAGAAGGTGGCCATCTATATAAAAGATGTTGCTGAAGCTCACACGAAGCTGAGGGGGGCTTCCGATCGAGAGGTAGGAGCAACGAATATGTCCGATGCAAATCCCAGAGGGCAACCCTCGAGGAGATCCATGCTAGGGGCTTCGATCTCTCGGAGGAGATAGAGCAGGCCAAGGCTGATGAATTCGACGCCAAGTTCCTTGTGTCCGATTTCGAAGACGGCGAGGAAGAAGCCAGTGAGGGAGCTGGTCCAGAAGGAGCCAATGACGGCACAGTCCCTGAGGGGAGAAAAAACAGAGTTCCCGAGTATAGATTAGGTTTTCTCTTTCTGATTCTTTGTATCGGGCTCTCTGTGAGAGAATTTGTAATTGTAACTTTGTATCATTACATATAAAAAGAAACCTTTTGGTTTTCCCTTTATATAAGTTTCCACTTGCTTGTGTCTTTGTTTCTGCTTTATATGTTGATGCTCGTCAATAATTGGTCCGATGAGTTGGACTTTGAAATGAAACCCTTGGGTTTTGTGCTCGATGAGCAATAGGAAATAGTTGATAGTTAATGGCTCAGGGCTCAGTCTTCGAGTCGAGTTTTCGACTCGAGTTCATCGACCCTTACGTTTTTTAAATCGGCCCTGAGGCTCTTTGGGCTGGCCCTTAGGCTCTTACACATTGGCCCTGAGGCTCTTTAGGCTGGCCCTTAGGCTCTTACACATTGGCCCTGAGGCTCTTTAGGCTGGCCCTAAGGCTCTTTAGGCTGGCGCTTAAGCTCTTACGCGTTGGGTCAATGCGACCACTGATATGTCTATAGTTTTCCCTCGCTAAAGAATTTTTTGAAGTTTTTGTGTTCGTCCGAATCTTCGACGGCTCAATAAGAACCTCGATTATGAGTCCATATGTGACGATAGATGAGCACATCGGGAGGTTCGCTTGGAGGCTGAAAGCCTTTTCCTTGAAGGTTGATTATTTCGAAGCCTTTTTATTGTTTGGAGCTGATATGATCGAAGATCTTTTGCTTATGCCAAAGGTAGCATGATTAACTGCTTCTTTTCGAAGTATTTGAATGCCTGTAGTTTTATGGCGGCAGTCGAACGTCTTCGAGCTGCGTTAATTTGGCCGGAGCCTTTTGATATGACCGTAGTATTTTGGCCGTAGCCTTTTAGTCCCCGAGTGAGGTAGTCTTGGTGTCTATATCGAGGGTATGCTTTTTTAGGGGTCTTACATGTTCGAATAAATAGCCTTGACTTTGATATCAGGATTATGCCTTTTGAAGGTCTTACTAATTTGGGCATGCCTTGTTGAGGTCTTACAGATTTGGTGTTGTCTCGTTGGGGGGCTTATGAATTCAATGTTTCCTCATGGAGGGCTTATGAATTTGATGTTTCCTCATGGAGGGCTTATGAATTCGATGTTGCCTCATGTAGGGCTTATGAATTCGATGTTGCCTCATTGGGGGCTTATGAATTCGATGTTAGATGGCTCAGTGAGCTGGCTGTCGATGACAGTCCCCGAGTGTTTGGGAGATTTTTGCCCTGGAACCGTTTCTTGTGAAAATAGCAAACTTCTTTAAAGCGCAAAGTGTTTTGATGATAAAAGATACTCCTTCGATTACTTGGTACAAGAATACATGTTTTCGCCATCGAGGGTTCGATTATTCTACGTGGACACGGTTCATTCGACCGTTTGGTCCGATACATCATTCCCTTGTCGAGACCCTCTTTGGCATATTTCAATTTTTTCGAGGAGGTGATCTCCTGGGGGATGACCCCCATCATTTGAGGTTGATTGAAGAGAAGCCTTGAATACTTGATGAGTTCTCCTTAGGTAGAATATGGATGTTGCCTCATTAAAAGCCTAGTCGGTAAAACCCATTTGGGATAAAATTCGATATGAGGGAAAAAGAGCACAACACATGCTTTAAAACCTAAGTTCTTCGAGCTGGAGGGTGCTTCGATTCCTCTAAATCAAACACCTGCACATAAGTTAGTGTAAAACGTAAGCAAAAAGGGAGAGGGTTGTAACTTAACTGTGGTAGAGTTCGAGCATCAATATGCTTCAATTGCTCGTTCCGAGGACGCGGAACGGTCCATTATTCGTTCATTCGGGTACAACCGAGAATGTAGTTTGTGCTTGCTACTAGGCTGTTTGCTTGTCCTTTGGCTCCTTCGACGTAGAAGGCGTCGATGCTGGTGCCACATCGTGTATCGTGAATATCTCTCTTGTTGCATGCTGCTCCTCGTACACTATTTTTATTCTGTCCTTCGTTGGAAACTTCATCATTTGATGAAGGGTCGACGACACTGCTCTCATGCAGTGTATCCACGACCTTCCGAGTAAGGCATTGTACCTCATGTCACCTTCGATGACATGAAACTTGGTATCTTGGATTGTGTCGGCCACGTTGACCGGGAGGATAATCTCCCTTTTCATTCTCTCGCTCGCCATGTTGAATCCATTGGGGACTCGTGAGGCGGGCACGATCTGGTCAAGCAGCCCGAGCTATTCTACCACCCTCGACCTAATTATGTTGGCCGAGCTACCTGGATCCACGAGCACACGTTTAATTTGAAATTTATTCAAAAGGAAAGAAATTACCAATGCGTCGTTATGAGGCTGAGACAGGGTCTCGATGTCCTCTTCGCTGAATGTGAGAGCGTCCTCGGGTATGTAACTCCGAGTTTGCTTCTCCCTGGTGATGGATATTTTTTTTCGCTTGACAATGGGTTCCTGTGGGACGTCGATTCCTCCAATGATCATGTGGATGACGTGCTGTGGTTCTTTTGGTTCGTTCTTCCTGTTCGCTTCTCTTTCCCGAAATTGGTTTTTAGCTCGGTCGCTGAGGAACTCTTGGAGGTGCCCTTTACTGATCAGTCGGGCTACTTTTTCTCGTAGCTGTCTGCAATCTTCGGTCCTATGACCGTGAGTGCCGTGAAATTCTCACACCAAGTTAGGGTTCCTTTGCTAAGGATCCGATAGTATGGGTTTTGGCCACCTGGTATTTTTTATTTTACTTATGGCCGATACGATGTATGAAACATCAATGTTGAAGTTGTACTAAGATAACCAGGGTGCCTCCACCGGCCCTGTGTGTCTGTCGAACTCGGATTTGTTCACGATTCCCCGAGAATTCTGACTCGATCCACCCTTCGATCGTTTTGAGGTATATTGCGCCTCGGGGCGTTTCTTCGATCTTTGGTGTACGGTTGGTACCTTTCCTTGCTTTGCCTTGGTTCTCTATCGGGAAACCTTGACTCCCTCGCTAAGAGCCTGCAAGGATACACTGAGCCCGAGGGGGCTCCCAATTGGTCGTCCTCGACCCTGATCTTTGACTGATACTGGTTGTGGACATCCGCCGAAGTTACGGCGGGATACTCAACCAAGTTATGCTTTAGTTTCTTCAAAGCTATGAAGCTTCTTTCATTCAAGCTTTGAGTGAAGGCCTGCACTGCCTAGTCATCGGAGACTGGTGGTAACTCCATTCGTTCCATTTGAAAGCGAGATACAAATTCCCTTAGCATCTCATTTTCTCTTTGTTTGATTTTGAACACGTCGGACTTCCTTGTAGCGACCTTGAGGGCACCGACATGTGCCTTTATAAAAGAGCCTTCCAGCTTGGCAAGCGAATCTATTGAATTCTGGGGTAGGTTGTGATACCACATCATGGCCTCCTTTGATAGTGTTTCTCTGAAATTTTTCAACAGAACGGATTCAATCTCGTCGTCCTTCAGGTCATTTCCTTTTACAGCACAAGTGTAAGCAGTGATGTGCTCATTGCGGTCCGAGGTCTCGTTATACTTCGAGAGATCGGACATTCTAAATTTCTTCGGGATGGGTTTTGGAGTCGCACTCGATAGGAATGGCTTTTGCACGAACTTCTTTGAATCTACACCCTTCGGAATCGGTGGTGCGGTCGGGATCTGATTGACCCTCGAATTATAGGTTTTCACCTTTTTGGCTTTAGCTTCTATCTTCTTTTCACCTGATTTGATCCTTTTTGTGAGGTCCTCAAGCATCTTTATAATAGCGGGGTCGACTGCTGACCCATTGTTGCTCGACCTCTCCGGTGCCTGCTCGACTCGAGGAGCCATTTCCGGTGGTGCTGTGCTTGGAGTTTTTTGATGGCTTTGTAGCTGGGCAATAACCACTTGTTGTGCCTGTAACATTTCAAAAATGACATGAAGGCTAACTTCTCTTTCCTCCCGAGCTGGAGTTTTCTGTGCTCCATGATGGTTTTCCTGGCGTATACTTCCGTCGGTATGAGAGATTATATCGACCTGTTGGGCGTTGCGTGAGCCCACATCCACGGGGATTGGTGTTGCTGCCACCCTAGGGTTTTGCAGTGGCACACCGGCGCCTGAGATAACTACACCGTTCTCTCCATAATCCTCAGGACCGTTGTTTTCATGTGCATTCACTGAGTTAGACATTTTTGACCTGAAATCAAAGATTCTTGGACAAGAAAAAGTGTAACGAATAAGTAAACTAACACTAAAACAATCACTATTATTTTTTGCCCCACGGTGGGCGCCAAACTGTTTACCTTAAAAATGGTAATTACAATTATATTTGATTTTGTGGTTCTAAAAATATACCAGTTGTTAGGCAATAGATGCAAAGTGCGAGTTAGGAAAATAAAGTAAGAGTAAAGGAAAGTAATGATACACAAACCAAGCAGTCACAAGGCAGGGTCTCGAGCTGGCCGAAGCAGGGCCTGGAGGTCAAGCTAGTATGCTCGACAGAGGACGATTGATGAATAAATAACAGTAAAGAGGGTCTTGAGGACATCCCTTTATGATCAATAATGAGCAATAAATGAAGAACAATGAATGAACACAATAAATGGAAGCAATAAATCAGTGGAACAATTGTAGAGTATGTTTAAGTTAGAGAACATAGAATGTTCTTGTTCTTGTATTGAATATTCATGTGTCCCAAAAAATGAGAAGGGTCCCCTTTATATAGGAGGGGGAATCCCAACATAGTACATATGTAATTATTATAAAAAAATGCAGTTGGTACAACTATTTAATGGCTTGGTACGGATTTGTACTATTTTTGCAGACTTGGTCAGCTCTAACCATGTGCCCTTGAGAATTTTCCGCCTTTCCATGGTGGTCATCGGTTTATACTGCCCCGAGGTCGATCATAAGGAGCCTTCGATATGCTCCCTCGGTGTCAAGCTTCGACTCTGCCTCGAGCTTCTCGAGGTCGAGCGCGAAATACTATAATGGTCTCAAAATCAGACTCTCCAATTTTAGCGTATTCACGAGACTTTTACTTAAGGGAGGTGGAATGTCATTCATCTCACCATATTTGTGATAGTGGTACATGATTAAAAGATTATTGTCATCATATACCATCAGGCCTCTCTATAACAGCATCCTTATATAATAACACTTCTCTATAAAAGTCAAGCTTTTTCGGAACCAATTTTTATGTTATTTTATAATATATGTTTTCTGTAGCATCATTTCACTATAACATCTAAAAATGTTTGGAACAAACCAGACTGTTATAGAGAGGTTTAACTAGTAATTGTTATGCTCTAATTCTATCCTTTCTTTTTAAGGGATTACTTGATTTTCCTGTACTTTATATGGATCATATTTACCAAAATTTGCTGCCTGTTGAGTGTTGAAATAAGCTCTACAAAGTGCAAGGTAATAATTGATTTTCATCATGCAACTTATCCGACCAAAAAGAGCGGAGACAGATAGAATAAACTAACAAAAGTTAAACAATAAGCAGCTGAAGTAATCGTCAAAAAGTCATTAACTGCTAGGATTATTTGCGTTCTCTCTCTCTCTCTCAATTTTTAGGTGCTTAATCAACTCTTCCCTTAGCTTATCTCAAGAGAGGTTTTTATTGACGTGTTAAAATCACATCATATTTAGCGTCAGAAGTGAATTTAAAATTTAAAGTCTAGAGTTACTATGACGATTTCGAATTATATATTTAATACTAATATGATTCACAATTAAATATTTATATATATTTAATAATTTTTTTAATATAAATACAAAATTTACACAAAAACTATTGAGTTCACATAAACCCATAAACTTAAGATTAGAGGGTTGGCATGAAGATTGAATTAATTGTGATAATAAGAGTGTCTCTTTAACAACTTAATCTAAATTAGTGGTCGTTTGGCAGGAGATATTAGAAAAAATAACACAAGCATTAGCTCTATGTATTATTAATATCTTGTTTGATATATTTTTTCAACTTGTGTATAACTAATACTTGTAAGGGTTATGTATCATACTTGCCATTATCATATGCATAAGTAATGCATAGAAAATCATGGCATTAGTAATACAAAGGCTTTAATGCATGCATTAGCATGGTTAAAGACAAAATTGTCCTTAAAGTCCCTTAAAACTAGAAAATATGGAGGACATTTTTGTAAGCAACTATTTTTCTTAAAAATTATGCAATGCATTATAATTTTAATACACCACACCAAATAACATATAAGAAATAATATTTGCATAATCAGTGCTTGCATTACTAATACACTTTATTCCGCACTATTCTTATAGTGCCCTACCAAACGCGCTAATTTTTAGTGCGCGGGGCAGAATCTGAACTATTTTATTCTCAATAAAAGAAATAAAATGAAAAAGAAATGTGGCTGAAAAAGAAATGTGGCTGCTGGGATTCGAGCCCAGGTCTCCACGGCCACAACGTGGAATTCTTACCACTAAACTACAGCCACTTTGTTGTTTTAAGTTCTTTAGCCACATAATTTATAATAACAAAATACACAACCACACGTTTGTTTATGAAAATAATATGAATTCAAACGTCCTTTAAGCTTCAAAAGAAGAAGGTATTTAGGAATCACATTTAGCTTCATGATTTAACTGCTATACCATTTCTATTAAACAAATTCTTAAACTCCCAAGAAAATACGTTTTCAAGCAATATAATTCTTAGTCTTTTAGGAGGTTGACATGATATTGAAGATGTAAGACACATAATTAAAATATGATGGTTGAAAAAGAAAAATGCTACAAAATGCGTTGTATGATTAAAAAGAAGGTATCTACTAACATCTAAAGGCTAATGCTATAAAACGATTATGTAACTATTAATGTTATATGAAAGTAGAACATCATAATTCTTAGGCCTAACATATCAAAGACATGAATGCCTTATAAATGCAGATGTAAACATAAATAAGCAATCATATATTATTGGATAATATTAGAAACTATCACACCCTATAGAGGGTGCAACTAGGACACTTTAGAGGATAAAATGAAAGTTCATCTCTGTAGACGGTCACTATTATTATTGACCCCGATTTTGTAGGCTCGAAAAGTAGTATCGAGTTCCGAAGTTCAATAAAGACAAGACCGGGCTCGAAGGTAGAATGGGAGGCTCGAACATTGAAGACAGTGCGACCAATTCCGAAACAATGCCGTTACAAGTTTGTTACAAAAGGACAAGATTCTCGCCACGTCCCCAAGGTCATGGCGTAAATTCTGGGATAGATATGTACGAATTGGTATAAATTCGTACTAGGTGGTTACACAACTGTCCCAATAAGATTCTTTACTGTAAATAGAAATGTACCTTATTTAGGGTTTCCCCTCCTATATAAAGGGGACCTCAATCATTTGTAAGGATCATCTAATCATTGGCAAAACATTCTTTCTCTACTTTTTGCTCATTGTTCATCAGAATTGTCCTTAAAACTTTATTCTTACTTTATTGTTCTCGATTCACCTCGAGGTCATCGAGCTCGAGGTCGTTACTGCTTAAGCAACAAATGGTTGGTTCATCTATTCCTTTCATTTATACCTTATATTACTTGCTTATTAATTGGTATTGAACTAGATCACGTATCTTTAAAACCACAAAGCAAATTTAATTGTTACTCATATTTTTGAGGTAAACAGTTTGGCGCCCACCGTGGGGCTAAAGATAATAGTGATTATTTAAGTACTGTTTTTTGATAACACTCGATATTTTTCACACTTGTTCTTGCCAAAGATTCTTTATTTTCAGGCTAAAACATGTCGAATCCGCAAGCGCTCCAGTACATGGTAATGACGGTCTCAGATTCCATGGGGAAAATGATAATGCAGCAGCTTCAGGGGCCGGTGTACCACCTCTTAACCTAGGGGTAGTACCAGTGCCTAGCCTAGTCGATGTCAGTTCACACATTGCTCTAAACGTCAACTTGGGCACCGACGTCGAGCGAAGCGTACACAGAGAGGTTCAACCTGGTGGCCAAAGAACACAGGGACGAGGAGATGGGTCCTCCAAGTGATTTTCGAAATGTTACAAGCATAACAGATTGCTATCGCTCAGTTGCAAATTCAACAAAAGACTCCGAGCGTGGTGGGACCAGAAACTACTCACCGTGTTGAACCAATCCCGGAGAGGTCGAGTAATAATGGACCAGGGGCTAACCCCACGATCATGAAAATGCTTGAAGAACTCACAAAGAGGATCGAATCAGGAGAGAAAAGGATCGAGGATAATGATAAAAAGGTGAAAACGTACAACTCGAGGGTCGACCAAATACCAGGAGCGCCTCCGATTTTGAGAGGACTGGATTCTAAAAAGTTTGTACAAAAACCTTTCCCCCCGAGTGCGGCCTCGAAGTCTATTCCAAAGAAGTTTCGCATGTCGGACATATCCAAATACAACAGGACCACCGATCCCAACGAACACATCACTACATACACTTGTGGTATAAAGGGAAACAACTTAGAGGACGATGAGATCGAGTCCATTTTACTGAAATTTTTTGGAGAAACTTTGTCCAAAGGGGCGATGATTTGGTAACACAACCTGCCCCCGAACTCTATCGATTCATTCGCCATGTTGGTGGATTCATTTGTGAAAGCATATTCTAGAGCTATAAAAGTCACAACAAGGAAATCAGACGTCTTCAAAATTAAACAAAGGAACAACGAAATGTTAAGGGAGTTCGTATCCCAATTTTAAATGGAACGAATGGAGTTACCACTAGTCTCCGATGATCGCGTTGTTCAAGATTTACTCAGGGGTTGAATGAGTGGAGCTCGATAGCATCAAGACAGTTAAAAAAACTTGATTGAGTACCCCGTCGTGACTTGGGCGAATGTGCATAACCGATATCAGTCGAAGACTAGGGTCGATGACGACAAGTTGGGAGCCCCCTTGGGTTCGGTTTATCCAAGCAGATTAGCAACAAAAGATTCGAGAGGCGCAGACAGGGATCCAATACCAAACAAGGATAGGTATAAGCCATATGTTTAAGAGCGAAAGAACAGTTCGAGGCGCAATGTACCTCGGAATGATCGAAGAGTAGATCGAGGACAAAATTCTCGGGGACTCATGAGTAAGACCGGGTTTGATAGGCACTTGGGACCTCGATAATCATAGTACAATTTTAGCATCGATGCCTCTGGGATCGTTTCGTCCATTGCAAAGATTAGGGATACCAGGTGGCCTAAACCCATACAAACTGACCCTTCTCAAAGGAATCCCAACTTGATGTGTAAGTATCACGGTACACATGGGCACAGGACAGAGGATTGCAGACAATTGAGAGAAGAGGTAGACCGATTATTCAACAAGGGGCATCTTCGGGAATTTCTTAGCGACAGAGCCAAGAACCATTTCAGGGAAAGATACGCCAATATGAAGAATGAACCAGAAGAGCCTCAACATGTCATTTATATGATCATCGGTGAAGTCGACGTCCCGCAGGGACCAGTGTTCAAACGCACCAAAATGTCAATCACAAGGGAGAAGCGGACTCGGGACTACATGCCCGAGGACACTCTTACATTCAATGAAGAAGATACCGAGGGCCTCTCTCAGCCTTACAATGATGCACTGTTACTTTCTATCCTTTTAAATAAAGTTCAAGTTAAGCATTTTCTTGTGGATCCAGGTAGCTCGGCGAACATAAACAATCCGAGGGTCGTAGATCAGCTCGGGCTTCTTGACCAAATCATACCTGCATCTCGAGTCTTGAATGGCTTCAACATGGCAATCGAAACAACAAAGGGGGAAATCATCCTCCCAGTTAACGTGGTCGGGACTATAGAGGACACAAAGTTTCATGCCATCGAAGGTGACATGAGGTATAATTCTTTGCTTGGAAGGCCATGGATTCATAGCATGAGGGAAGTGTCGTCGACCCTTCGTCAGATGATGAAGTTCCCAACAAAGGATGGCGTAAAAATGGTGTATGGAGAGCAACGATGTATGCATTCAGTTAACTAGACAGCTCAAAGTGATAAGATAAGTATCGTTCCGAACAATTTAACATATATAACTCAACGTATTATACATGCCAATGCATCAACTGTATGAAATCCACAATGTGCTCCCACTCTCAAATGCTCGTCCACTTAGTACTGTATATGGCTCGCATGGCCCAGGGACGATCCATCCCAGAATATATACACATCAGACAGAAGTCACTCAGTACTGAGGAAGGCCGATCCAGCTCTATGGAGAAGATCAATCTGCAGGTAATGATACACCTCACAACCACTCGGTACTGTATATGGCTCGCATGGCCCAGGGACGATCCATCCCAGAATATATACACATCAGACAGAAGTCACTCAGTACTGAGGAAGGCCGATCCAGCTCTATGGAGAAGATCAATCTGCAGGTAATGATACACCTCACAACCACTCGGTACTGTATATGGCTCAACAGCCCAGGGAAGATCTATCCCCGAATACGTATATGCATCACTGACATCACTCGCTCAGCACCGAGGAAACATGCCAATCCAGCCTTATGGAGAAGATCCATATCCAAACATAAACACTTCGGACAAGATCCATATCAAGGGAAGATCCATCCTTCAAAATATCACTGTGCTCACTGGGTGTGTGTTACAGACTCCGGAGGGGCTCCTACAGCCCAAGCGCTATCATAAGACAGATCCAGGCATAATCAATATAACATGCTACAGCGTGCAGCCCTATCCCATATCTATCACTCAATATCAGGCTCTCGGCCTCACTCAGTTATCACTCTCTAGTCTCGCTCATATGGGCTCACAATGCATGATTAGCCCGAATCAATGATATAAGGTGAAAATCAACAATTACCGAGACTGAGACATGATATGATATGCAATGACAAGACTAAGTATATTTTATCAATGAAACACATGAGATGACAACAATAAACGACCACTTGAGTCTCAACAATATCGGCGTGAGGCCTTAACATAGTATTAACATGATTGCTAGCATGTTTACATTAATCACATTGATAGAAGCATATATATCAACAAGAAAGAACCACCAAAAGGTGCCATGGAATGAACCAGGTCACAAGTCTCACGGTGCATGCTCGCACGCCCGTTACTTGGAATGTGCGTCACCCAATTCTAATCACATAACACGTAGTTTGGGGTTTCGAACCTTCAGAACCAAGTTTGGAAGCGTTACTTACCTCAATCAAGTCAAAACTCTACTCTGCAATTCCCTTGCCGCTTGACTCAGCCACAAATCGCCCTGAATCTAACCAAAATAAGTATTATATCATTAATATATTCTAAAGGAGCGAAGCCCACATCAAAATTATCAATTTACATCACAAATCCCGAAATTGGCTAAACCCCCGAGCCCACGTCTCTAAATTCGACGAAATTCACAAAGTTAAGAAACCCATTCACTCATGAGTGCAACCATACTAGTTTCACTCAATTCCGACTCCAATTCGATGTTCAAATCCCAAAAAGTCATTTTATGAAGTTTGTACAATTTTCACCAAATTTCTACCTCATAATACTAATAAAATGATGAAATCATTGATATATTCATGAACATTAACCAAATCCGAGGTAGAATCACTTACCCCGATGAATTTCTTGAAAACCCCTCAAAAGATCGCCACAAGCCGAGCTCCCAAGGTCCAAAATGTGAAATAATGCCCTAAACCCCGTTTATATAGTGCATTCTCTGATCTCGATTGCGCTAACCGCGAAGTTCCAGGCGCTGCCGCGAACCAAACCACCGCAGACGCGAAAAAGTAGCGTTGTCCGGCTTCTGGAGGCTGCAGTGACAGGCTTTAGTGTTTTGGCCATAACTTTCGCTAAATTCCATCATATGAAAGTTTGTTTAGATCTTGAGATTCGAGTGCAACTACTTTTGTCTGCCAAGTGGTAGGTAAACTCCTTCAGATTTTTCGAACTTGGTCACCACTTGAGTAGGGTTTACAAAAGTCTTTTAGATCACCAATGATTTTTCTGAATCTTGCGAACATTTCCTCAATGGATTCTTCTTCTTTCATCTGGAAAAGTTCATGATCATGAACCAACATGTTTATCCGAGTTTCTTTCACTTTGTTAGTTCCTTCATAAGTGACTTCCAATTTTTCTCATATTTCTTTGGCTGTATCACAACTTCAGGTTTTCTCATACTCTTCTGCACTTATAGCATTATAGAGCAAGTTTCGCGCCTTAGTGACCGTATTTGCTCGTCTATATCTTCAGGATCAGCAGGTGGTTGAGTTGCTGCTGGTAGTGGATAGTTTTCCTTTTTGATAATGCGCCATACTTTGACATCATTGGATTTTGTATAAATTTCCATTCGCACTTTCCAGTAAGAAAATTATTGTCCATTGAAATATGGTGTCCTGACTTGCGACGTTCCTTCTTGAAAGAGTGCTCCAACAATTACTTGATTTTTCATGATCTTTTCCCGTAAGTTGTTAAGCAAAAAGTGTAAGACCTGCTCGCGTTCTAGTCGACTGGGCTTTTCAGAACTGAATATAAGAAAATAAATCGCAGAAAGTAAATGACACAAAATGGTTTATATTGATTCGGAATCAGAGTGAATCCTAGGTCCAGTCCCCTTGGGTTGCAAGGGTGATCTCTTTTAAGTATGATGCGGCATAATATAGATGAGTTGATGTTATTATACACCAACATCTTTTGTCACTTTGTTCTTCTCTCTTATAGTCGATACAACGCCTCACCAGTTTCTCTTCTCTCTCTCTCTCTCTCTCTCTTCTCTTCTTAGTTACAAAGGAAATCTATAGTAGACTACAGTGTTTGTTTGAAGTAGAACAAAGATATTAAAATTGGTTCGATCAAAGTATATCCTTCCTTGGCATCTTCTGTAGAATATATATGGCGAGTTGGTCTCCATTCTTCACGGCATGATAGTGTAATGATTGAACAGCAACCCGAGGGAGTTAATTCTCAGAATCAATTAAGATGATTTTATTCCAAACTAGAATGTACTTTTCTTTTTATTGCTTCCTTGATTTCCTTTCCTTGCAAGCCGTTAAGATGAATATTCTCTGAAGATCTTTGGTGTAGATGATTGATCTTCTATACTGATTGAATGGTCCTCTCCTCTTATACTGGTTGATTGATGCCTTCCGTAACTGGTTGATTAGAATATCCAGTTTCCATAGAACGTGCGGTCACATCAATTGTACTCCTGGATTCTTGCCTTTGGATTTTGACTTGCATGTTTGCCTCTTTGATTTTTGCATTCAAATCTTCTGCTAGAATCTTCCCATTTCTCATGACATCCTTCTTTGAAATGGTATTCTGCAAGTAAAATTAAGTTATTTTCTATCATTAAAATTCATATCTAACACTATAGTCATGGACAACAAATGGTTTTCGAAATGTTAAAAACCTTAAAAATTTAATCTATAAAAATTAAATCTTAAATGTACCTTTGTTTGAGAGACGTCTTTTAGAAAGACAACTAATATAGTAACCACCACTTTCAAGGAAATGGTTCAACATTATTGTTTACGATTTGAATAGAAAAAATAATTCTATAAATATCTCTCGTATTTATTTTTTAGAAAAATTTAACATAAGAAATAAAATATTTGTTTGCTCATGAACTGGTCAACCCTTGTTTTGGTTGCACAACCCCCTATACTTGTCCTGACTTGATAAAAATGAAGTCAATTTTTTAGAGGAAAAAGTTCTTCGGGCAATTTCACACATATTACTGACCGATTTTTGGCCCGATCGAAACAACCAAAGAAAGGTTGTGCTTAGTCCACATGTCATGTAGAACACAATCCGACTTGTCAAAAAATAAGCCATTCATTGGCTCATGGCATATTCAAAGACAAATGAGGTTCACTTATCCACATCACAGAAGCAAGAAATCCCAAAATTCATAGCACAAATAGAGCAAACTTCCAACTTACAACTACAAACACTTCCTTCAATCATTCTTGCCTGAAACATAAAAACAATATATCCTACAACATATATGGCTCAGGCTATGGCTTCTATGGGTGGACTAATTGGTTCTTCTCAAGCTGTAATGGAGGGAAGTCTCCAGTTAAGTGACTCGGTTGGCTTGAACATCCCAAAAACCAGCAGAATTTCCTTGGCAGCTAGACCATGTCTTAGTGTTAGAGCCCAAAAGAGGTCTGCTGAGACTGAATCCAGTCGCAGAGCTATTTTGGGTCTTGTTGCTGCAGGTTTAGGTTTAGTTTCTGGGTCATTTGCTCAATCAGCTTTTGCAGAAGCTAGATCCATCAAGATTGGAGGCGCTCCTCCTCCCTCCGGTGGACTGCGTAAGTCTTGCACTAATGCTGCAATTTGGTGTTGATTCTTTCTCACTAGTTTAGACTTAATCTTCCATCAACAACTGATTACCTATGTTTGGAGTAGTGGCGGAAAAATGGTTAAAAGAAAATAGCTAACCACTGGTATTATTCACTAAAAAATAGGTTGGATAATGAATTTTTTAAAGACTGGTCAAATATGAATAATAACCATATTATTCATTTAGAAAATAGATAACAAATGAGTAACCAATGGATAATTCATGGATTTAACTTTACTTCGTAAAGCGTTACTCAAATTAATCATATACAAGAAGTCATGGATAATATGGTATTATCTGCCAATTAACCTTTTTTTATCCGTATTAAATATGAGTCAAGTTCGATAATTTATCCGTTTTTTCATTACCCGTTTTTTTGATCCGAATCATACCCGACCCGCCCGTTTACCACTCCTAATATGAAGTATTGGCATGTAGGAGGATCTAGAGGTCGTAAATGGGTGAGTTCGCGGGTTAAAATCGGGCCAAGTTAATAGAAGGATCACAATTTAATCCGTCCAAAGTTTGTTTGGGTCAATATGAATTGGATTAAAATGGGTCAAATAATATGTTAAACCCAACTCTTCCTACCTGACCAGCCTCTCCTTTTTTGTTTTCTTTTTCTTTGATAAAATTCGTCCAAATTGACTTAATTCTCAATCTTCGGATAACTCCAAGTTCTTCAAAATTGATTTATTTTCCATTATCAAAATTTAATTTTATATGCTTGGATTTGACTCATCAGCATTACATAGTTTTGTCTATTTTGGCCTGATATTTAATTTGACGGGTCATTTTGGTTCAACATGTTGGGTCAAGTCAATGAATGAGTCATAATACTCTGGTTTAAGCATAGACGAATCAAAAATCATATGTCTGGGTAGGAGTTCATAGCTAGCAAACGTATATACATAAGAGGAGGATATAACTAGCAAACGTATCTTAGGATAATTTATTCTGGGATTACTATTTTACACTGTATAAATTTATTATTTTTAATCTTGGCTAACTTATCCCAGGATTAGTAACAAAATAAGGGATAAAACGGTACTAAATTTTTATCCCAGAATTATTTTTGCTTATCCATCATCCAAATGACCCCTATATGATCTGAAATTTACCTTTCAAAATTCCAACTATTTATGGGAAGAAATGATATTTCCAAGGTCTGAAACCTTAAAAAAAGAAAAAAAAAAAAAAAAAAAAAAGAAAAAAAATTAAGCCACAGACTTGATATACAAAAAGTTCATTCAGTCACCCAAATGGAGATGTGAACAAGTGATCTTGGTTATATTCATATGTTTGGAACCCTTATTAATAAGAGTCATGAAATAAAAACTTATAGAATTATATTTAGGAACACCAAATTCTAAAATTCATATGGAATTTTTGTTAGAATTCATGTACCATATTGGTTAAAAGAAAAGGCTATTGCAGGATTTTAGGATAGTTGTAATCTTTAAAATTCTTAGCAATAGACTTATTATATTTTAAATTATAGGTTCAGAATATAGTATTTTTTAAAATTTTATCGTTTCATATAAAAAAATCTATATTGGAAGTTAATATTACTGAGTTTGATTGAACCCGTAATACAAAGGCTATATCCATCACGGGTCCACATATAGTTTTGGACAACCTCGCCTCATAATATAGTTTTTAGGTTGATTTAGGCACAAGAACTATTTTCTTCACATGGTATTTGCTCCATATGTCTGGTCGATTAGCAAAGAGAATGGTAAAAGAGTATGAAAAGCTAATCTGCTCTTTAGCATCTTGGATTTGTCCACTCAAGCTGGGGATTCGGGTTTTTGGCAGCTGGAACTTTGAACTCAGATCAAGCAAGAGACCTTAAGTTACCATTAAAAGATAGATTTTACCTTCAACCATTAACACCAGATCAAGCAGCACAGAGAGCTAAGGAATCAGCTATGGACATCATTAATGTCAAGGAATTCATTGACAAGAAAGCCTGGCCTTATGTCCAGAATGACCTTCGTCTCAAGGCCGAATATCTTCGCTATGATCTCAAGACTGTCATATCTGCTAAGCCAAAGGAAGAGAAGAAAAAACTTCAGGAACTGTCTGGGAAGCTCTTCATGGCCATTAACGATGTAAGTTGAGATTTATATTCTTGTTTACATGGAAGGATTTAACTTACATACACTGAACAGTTGAGATTTTTTTTACTAGGCAAGCCAAAGTCAGAATAATTTATCCATTTTCAACAATTCAAATTTAATAATAAGAAATAAACTGAAATAACTGTCATTATCTAAAATATAGTGCGGAAAATCATAACGACTGAAATATCTATACAACCCTGGACCCGGTGTCACAAGGGCACGAGCTATTAAAATAGAGAATAGTACAAATAAAGGTTTGAATAAAACATAAAACTGTCTGAGGAAAAATATACATCAATAAAAGGGAAAGGGGACTCTAGGGGATGCGGACGCCGAGCAGTTGTACCTCAAGTCTCCTCCCTGCTAGCCAACCCGAGCACGCTAATGACCGCCACTTGGACCGACTCCAAAATTTGTACAAGAAGTCCAGAGTGTTAATAAGTACAACTGGCCCAATGTACTTCGTAAGTCCCGAGCCTAACCTCGAAAAAGCAGTGACGAGGCTAAGGCATGTCATTTACACTATAACCTGTACGCAGTATAAAACAAAGATAGGAAAAGAAAATACGAAACGAAATAAGGTAGTTAACTGAAGATAATTGCTAAATCCTCGAAGCAAAACCAGTAACGATTAGAATTATCAATCCTTTGAGTTTCATATGGAAAATACCGAAACCAACACAACACAAGAAAATAGGAATATGTAGGTTGTTACGGCGCGCAACCTGATCCCACCGTACAACACAATCCTAAGAAAGGAAGGGAAATAGAGAAGTTGCGGACGCTGGACAGCTACCTCGAAATCCCAACAGCTGACGATATCGAACTCGAATGGCTACTGCTCCGAACCAGTACCTGGATCTGCACACAGAGGTGCAAGGAGTAAAGATGAGTACGCCAACTCAGTAGTAATAAAAATAAATCACAGTCAGAAGAATAATAAACACACAACAACAAATACACCAATCCACAAAACCGTAACACATCAAGTCTCAATAAAGTATACATAAGTTCGAAAACCAATTTTCAGAAAATCCTTTGAAACAAGTATATTTTTCCAAGATTTCTAAGTAAAACTTCCAAAATATCAGTTTGAAGAATGAAGTCAATTATAATCAAAACTTAGCAAACATCATCATAAAACCGCCCCTCGGTCATAATCATCACTCAAAAATATTTCCTTAGCACCTCACCATCACTCAGTAACAGTTACTCAGCACCTCATAGTCACTCATACCTCCCAATTACTCGTCACTCGGCACTCGCACTCAGTAGGTACCTGCGCTCACTGGGGTTGTGTATAGACTCCGGAGGGGCTCCTACAACCTAAGCGCTATAAACAAGCCAAATCATGGCATCAATCACTCTCAGGCACTCGGCCTCTCTCATATCATAACATCCTCACAATAGTGGCCCTCGACCTCACTCAGTCAGACACTCTCAGCATGTCACTCGGGCCATGAATAAACGGGGTTCTCGACCCAAAATAGTATTTCATTTCACGAAACAGTAATATATCAAATAGGAGTGTCAACAATTTCACAAGAAAGACTGAGTGTAAAATCACAGTTTGTAAGTGAGGAATATCAATAAAATAGCCCCAAGGGAATAAAACAAATCGGCACTAGGCTCCAACCATGACTTACATCCCAAATATATCAAAACATAGTAATATTATTTAACATATGCTTTAAAAGCAGTTTCGCAACTCAATAGTTGCCTCAAGGAACATATTTCCATATTTCCAATTCATGCACGCCCCACACTCGTCATCCAGTGTGTGCGTCACTACAAAACCGTGAAATGATGTAAAGTCCGGGGTTTTATACCCTCAGGACATGATTTAAAGACATTACTTACCTCAAACTAGCCCGCAAAGCTATTCCGCAACACGTTTGCCTATCGAATCAACTTTCGAGTGCTCCAAATCTATAAAGATCAGATTTTTCACATCAAATTATGCTAAGGGAATAAATTCCAATTGAAAGATATCAACTTTATGTACAAAATCCTAAATTAGTCAAAACCCGACCCCCGGGCCCACATCTCGGAACTCGACAAACTTTATACCAAAACGATCCTCATCATCCCACGAGTCCGTACTATAAAGAACTCTGAAATTGGAGTCCAAATGACCCCTCAATCACCTCTAAATGGACTCTTAAACTCAAGCCCTAGTTTTCCCCTTTTTCCACTGATTTTTCTTAATTAAACAATGTTAACGAGGTTTTTAATCACACATAATCGAGTTAATGAGTCCAAAAAGCTTACCTCAATGATGCACAAACGTTTTCCCCTTCAAAAACTCTCAAAAAGCTCGGAACCCGTACAACAATAGTGAAAAAGGGTTAACAATCGTGAAGTCTCCTGTTTATACTTTTCCGCCCAGGCTTTTCGCACCTGCGGTCTAAATCTCGCATATGCGGTCCGCACCTATGCTCAGGTGGACCACACCTGCGGTTTTTCATTAAGCAGACAAAAATCCCGCACCTGCGGCCCAAGTGTGGCATCTGCGGCTCGCAGATGCGGCCACACGACCGCTCCTGTAGACCTTCCCCCATTTGGCCTTCCACCGCACCTGCGATCATCAAGACCGCTCCTGCAACTCGCACCTGCGGTCAAACATCCGCAGGTGCGGAAATCATAGTAGAAAAACATCAGCAGCTGTTTGCTGTAATTTCCAACTCTGAACTTCCCGTTAATCATCCGAAATCCATCCCGAGCCCCTCGGAACCCCAACAAAATATACCAACACATCCTAAATGATCATTCAAACTTATTTTCACTCTCGGAACACCCAAAATAACATCAAAACACCAAAATCACATCAAATTCAAGCCTATGAACTTTGAAATTCCTAAATTCCGCCAACGATGTCGAAACCATCCAAACCACCTCCGATTGACCTGAAATTTTACAGACATATCCAAAATGACATTACGAACCTGTTCCAACTTCTGGAATTCCATTCCGACCACGATAGCCTATTTTCCACTGCCGACCAGAAATCATCAAAAACTAACTTTCGCCAATTCAAGCCTAATTCTACACAGGACATCCCAAAGTGCTATTTTTAGAGACTAAGTGCTTCAAATCTCACTATAACCATTCTGAATCCGAGTCAACCAAATCTAACATATCATAAACAGTATAACCAACCTATGAAAAGGCAAAAAAAAGAAATATAATGCAGTTTCTACGTAACGATCGACCGGGTCGTTACAAAAATCATGTACCAACTTGGGAATCCACATATGTAATATTACACGGCAAGACAAGTCGAGTAAATAACAATTAAAAGTTGCAAGTAAGTCAATTAAGGCAAATAGCAGCGATCCATGGAAGCATGGAAAGGTCTAACACTTTTAACACGGGAAACAATAATTATCAAGTAGAAAATAAAGCATGGGAGGCATCTAAAGCACATAACAACTAAAGCATGTAAGGAGATAATTAAGGAAAGGCGAAAAATCAAGGAAACAAGTAGTTCAACGGCGTATAAGCACTCGTTACCTTGCATATATGCCGCAACACATGAAATTCACATAGCACATAGTCTGAGGATTCATAATTCCCTCAAATCAAGGTTAAACTCAACACTTACCTCACTCTACAGTCAACTCAGAGCTCTACCAGGTCCTTTCCCCTAGAATCCGCTTCCAAACCACTCGTATCTAACCACAATTGACTCAATAATGTCAAATATTGCTAAAGGAATCAATTACAATGCATAAATTTAGGATTTCCACACTTGTCCCTAAAAAGTGAAAAAGCGACCTCGGGCCAGCTTGGTCAAAACACGAGGTTCGGACCAAAACCTATTTACCCCGTCACCCCGAGCCCGATTATGTAATTAGTTTCGGAATCCGACCTCAAATTGACGTTTAAATTCCTAATTTGCAAAAACTCACAATTCTTCTTAAATCCCTAGTTTTCTACCATAGAAGAACAAATAGGGCTAGAAATTAATGGGTGATGCTAGAAATGGAAGAAAATGAGTTAAAGTATACAAACCTATGAATTGATGTTGAGTTTCCTCTTCAAAATTGCCTCTAGGCCGAGCTCTAATGGAAGGTTTATGAAAAATGGGAGAAATCCCATTTTGGGACTGTGTTAAATCACTCGTGTCAGGTGTTCATTGCGTTCACGTGAAACCTGATGCGTTCGCGAAGAGCAAAGCCTCACTGGCTTACGCGATTCGCGAGAGACTCCACGCCTTTGCGAAGGTTTAGCCCGCCTCACCTCTGCATTCGCTAGACTGGACTCTCTTTCGCATAGATTAACCTCAAATCCCCAGCCCCTATCTCACAAAGCTACGCGTTCCCATTGGTAAGGACGCATTCGCGAACGACAGTCCCCCCTCTACTCTGCGTTCGCGTCCTACTCCTCGCGTTCGCATAAGATTATTCCCTCCCCACCCCAGATCATTCTTCACAATCGCGTTAGTTCCTTCGCGAACGTAAAGAAGGAAACACCAGGTGACAACTGAAGCTAAGAAAACCATAATTTTCTAAGAACAAAAGGTCCGTAGGCTATTCGAAACTCACGCGAGTCATCAAGGCTCCAAACTAAATATGCACACAAGTCCAAAAATATTATACAAACTCGCTTCGCGCAAGCAAAACACCAAAATAACACCTAGAACTACGAATGAGACACCAAATCAAACGAAATTTTCAATGAAATTTTAGAATTTCTATTTTGACAACCGGACGTCCGAATCACGTCAAACCAACTCCGTTTCTCACCATATTTGGCAGACAAGTCATAAATTTAGCAATAGACCTATACCGAGTTCCGAAACCAAAATATCGACCATGTATCAACAAATTCAAACATTGGTCAAATCCTTAAACTCTTTAAACCTTTAAACTTCAAATTTTTGACAAAAAATGATAACTCGAGTTAGGGACCTCCGAATTCGATTTCAGGCAAACGCCCAGATCCCAAATCACGATACGGACCCACCGGGACCGTCAAAACACAGATCCGAGTCCGTTTGCTCAAAACGTTGACCGAAGTCAACTCAAATAGATTTTTAAGGCACAATTTCATATTTTATCAATTTTTAACATAAACGCCTTTCGGAAAAAGGCACGGACTGAGCATGCAAATTGAGGAAGGCTAAAATGAGATATTTGAGGTTTCGAAACACAGAATTAAGGTTAAAATCTCTAGATGACCTATCGGGTCATCACAGAAAATATACATAATATTTTGCATTAGCGGTGTAGTTTCGCCTGTTGTATTATGTTAGTTGCCTGTCTTTATTTTCTATGTAACGAGTTCCAGAGGCAGATCCAGAATTTATACTCTATAGGTTTAACTTTCAAGGTTTTTATTATTGAACCCATTATAATTTTAAAGTTATGTGTTCATATCTGCTACTTTAACAATTTTAATGAATTTTTACAAATAAATTTTTACTACGCGTTGAAAGTTATGGGTTCAATTGAACCCGTCATTCGCACACCACATCCGACCTTGCAGTTACATATACTTATTTTTTAGATGATCTTATAATATAAAAATTATATTACATAGACTGTTGGGGAAAAATAATATTCCCGCACAGGAATAATATCCACGACAAATAATAATAACACAAGAGAGTAACAACAACATCAAATCTTTTTACGGGATAAAATAAAATACCCGAGCGGAGCAATATAACCGCTATAATATTATAACTTAATAGTGCCAAGAGGCTACTACAACTACGAAGGAAATAACACTCTTTATTTTAAACACATCACTACAATATTACTCTCACTCACTATTTGTATCACATACTACAATCTATGGATTACTCTCTCTAACTCTCTGTTGCTTCTCTCGATTTGGTGTATATGAAATGAAGCTGAACGCTTCTATTTATAGGAGAAGTCATCGCAACTCTAACCAATCAAAATATTGATATCTTCAATTTGCAAAATCCATCAGAAAACCAACTTTAGCAAATTGGTTTTGCAACTTGCTGTTGTCGCCCACAATTGCTTCTCAATTCATCCAATCATATTTTCTTTCCTTTTTTAATTTTTTAATTTCTTTATTTAGGGACCCACAAATCTCTCCCTTAATTTTGATTTTTCTTCTTCATTCCAAGTCTTGTTCTCAATCTATGGAAGTCATCAAACTTGAGAGGCTTTGTAAAGATATCCGCAGCTTGATCATGAGACTTCACATATTTCAGCGTGACTTTCTTCTTGGAAATGCATTCTCTAATAAGTGATACCTTGTATCTATATGCTTTCTTCGATCATGATACATTGGATTCTTGGCAAGTGCCTGTGCGGATTTGTTGTCAATACAAATCTCCGTTGCTTCAATTTGTGACAAATTGAGCTCCTTCAATAATCTTCTCAGCCAAATAGCATGAGAAGTACAAGATGTTGCTACTATATATTTAGCTTCACAAGTCGAGAGAGTAACAATTGGTTGTTTCTTTGAACTCCAAGAAATAACAGAATCACCCAAGAAAAAATACAAAATAAGTTGTACTTTTTCTATCATCAATATCTTCGGCATAATCACTATCACAAAATCCCATAAGGTTGAAGTCATTAGAAGAAGAATAAAATAACCCAAAGTCAATCGTACCTTTTAGGTAATGAAGAATTATTCTAGTGACTTTCAAATGAGTGGAGGTAGGAGCTTCCATGAAACGACTTACTACTCTAACTACAAAGAGTATATCTGGCCTGGTACAAGTCAAGTACCTCAAACTTCCCACAAGATTTTTGAAAAATGTGGGATCCACTTTTTCTCCTTAATCAAACTTGGACAATTTTATCCCACTCTCCATCGGAGTGTTCACGGGGTTGCAATCGAGCATGTTAAACTTCTTCAATATATCTTTTGTATAGCTTTCTTGAGAGATAAAAATTCCATCCTCCATCTGCTTTACTTCTAGGCCCAAGTAGTATGACATGAGCCCTACGTCTGTCATCTCGAACTCACGAGACATATCTTTCTTAAAATCTTCAAACAAACTTGGGTTATTGCCCGTGAAAATAAGAACATCAACATAAAGACAAACAAGTAAGATATCTCCATTAGTATGAACTATAAGGTAAAGAGCATATTCATAGAGACAATGAGTAAACCCATTGTCTTGAAAATGCTTGTCGATGCAACTATTCCATGCCCGTGGAGCTTGCTTTAATCCATATAAAGCTTTCTTCAACCGAGTCTAGTTGATAGATCTTCCACTTCATTTGCGCCGCCATAGAGATCAGCAAATGAATTGTCTCCATGCGGGAAACAAGTGCATAGACTTCTTCATAGTCAATGCCTTGCCTTTGCTTGTAACCTTTAGCCACAAGTCGTGCTTTGTATCTCTCCACATCTCCATCAATATTCTTCTTGGTCTTGTATATCCATTTCACTCCAATTTCTTGTTCACCCTTAGAAAGTATTTACTTTTACCAAAAGGAAGGTGAATTGATTGGTCCACACACATCAGTGTGAACAAGCTGGAGCGATTTGGTTGATCTTGACATGGCCTCCTTTGGAAAACTCCTCCTTGCATGTTTTTCAAGAAGACAAGCTTCACACAATTGTTTGGGATGGTTGATTGATGGTAACCCATGCACCAAGTTCTTTTCTCCCATTGATTTGAGCGCTTCAAAATTCAAGTGCCCAAATCGCATGTGCCAACACCATGATTCATCTTACACATTAGCCTTCAAACACTTTGCATCAATTGTCTTAAGATTCAGAGAGAATAATCTATTCTTAGCCATATGCACTTTAGCAATTAGAATTCCACTTGAATCCCATATTTTTCATGTGGATGTCATATTCCTTTTCAAGTAGTTGGACGAAACTCAAAATATTACTTTTTAATTTTGGAACATAATAAACATCTTGAATTTACTTGTGGCCACCATTTTTACAGGAGATCAGAATCATACCTATACCTTTGATTTGAATCTTTGAGGTATCGACAAAACACACGTTACTCTCACCGTTTTATTGATCTCCACGAACATCTCTTTGCATCCACACATATGATTGCTTGCTCCATTGTCCAAATACCACGAGCTACAATCATCCATATCTTCTTCCTTAAGTGCCATCAACACCGTTGACTCAACTTCTTCTTTCTTGTCATCAACAAGGTTAGCTTTTTCTTCAACATTGCTACGACATTCCCAAGAGTAATGGCCAAATTTATGGCAATTATAACACTCAATTTCGGATTTGTCATACCTTTGTCTATTATTTTCTTGGTAGTAGCCACGTCATCTTCCTCCTTTATGTCCACGACCACCACCTCTGAATGTCTGGTGTATTTTAACTTCATTGTTGAAGTTGTTACCATTACTTCTTCCTCTTCCATGACCACCACGGCCTCGTCCTCGTCCGTTCCCTCGATAGGTTTTTTCACCTCTATAATCTCTAAAGGATGCATGAGTTTTAAGAAGGTGCTCCAATGGCACTTCTTGTCTCCCCTTGCTCTTTTCTTCATGGGCCTGTAAAGAACCCTCCAATTGCTCCACCATCATAGAGTCTAAATCTTTAGACTCCTCAATAACACACACCACAAAATCAAATTTAGGTATTAAAGTGCGAAGGATCTTTTCTACCACACGGACATCTTCTATGTCCTCCCCGTCTCTTCTTAATTGATTCACAACAACTTTCACTTTTGAACAATAATCCGAAATGCATTCGGATTCATTCATTTTTAAAACTTCAAAATCAGCCCTTAGAGTTTAAAGTTTTACCTTCCTCACCTTGTCAACTTCTTGGAGAATTTTTTTTAAAATCTCCCAAGATTCCTTTGAGGTGGTAGCATCGGCCACCTTCTCAAACATGACATCATCAAAATATTGGTGGATAAGCGTGAGGGCTAGTTGATCCTTCTTCCTTGTCTTTGCGAAGACATCTTTTTCATTTTGAGGTAGAGCTTTCTCATTATCGGGTTTTGCATATCCTCTGTCTACGATTTCCCACACATCCTGGGAGCCAAGAATGACTTTCATACGTGGGCCATTATTCGTCATGGCTCTGATACCACGTTGTTGGGGGAAAAATAATATTCCTGCCCAAGAATAATATCCACGACAAATAATAATAACACAAGAGAGTAACAACGACACCAAATCTTTTAACGGGGTAAAATACAATACCCGAGCGGAGCAACATAACCACTATAATATTACAATTTAGTAGTTCCAAGAGGCTACTACAACTACGAAAGAAATAATACTCTTTATTTTAAACACCTCACTACAATATTACTCTCACTCACTATTTATCTCATAGACTACAATATATGAATTACTCTCTCTAACTCTCTATTGCTTCTCTCGATCTTGTGTATATGAAATGAAGCTGAACGCTTCTATTTACCGGAGAAGTTACCGCAACTCTAACCAATCAAAATATTGATATCTTCAATTTGCAAAATCCATTAGAAAACCAACTTTAGCAAATTGGTTTTGCAACTTGTTGTTGTCGCCCACAATTGCTTCTCAATTCATCCAATCATATTTTCTTTCCATTTTTATTTTTTTTATTTCTTTATTAAGGGGCCCACATAGACAACGTACAAAAGTTAAACTCTTACATAAATGGCACTCAGATGTTACCTTCATGTTAATAGTGATGATACTTAGATGGATTATTCATGTTTTCAAGTTTTGCTGATATTTTTGTTCTTTACATATCCTCAGCTGGACTATGCAGCAAAGACAAAGAACAGCGCGCAAGCCGAGAAGTGTTATGCAGAAACTGTATCTACTCTGAATGATGTTTTGGCCAATCTTATCTAGCTAGAAGGAAATCTCTACCATATTGTAAATATCCATATAAGTTAAGAGAATACTTGCTGAATTTAATTCTTAAGAGAGGTTTTGGCAATATATTCAAAATTAAAATATTTGAGTAGATTAGAAATGAAGCCAGGATTTCAAGTTTACGGTTTCGGGATTTTAATTGTTTTAAGTTATTGGGTATTAAATTAATAATTTATACATATTCAATAAATTTTTTAAGACAAATACATAGTTTGAACCAAAGCTAATGGGTTCGACCGAACCCGCACTCGACTCTCTATCTCCGCCCACGTGAGCAGTCACACGTCTAAGAGCCTCAACGTAAGTCCTGATATGGGACTAATTTACTTAGCTAAACTTGGGGAGGACACTAACTAGTTAGATTTTTATTAACTCAAGCATGGTCCATATCTTTTAATTGTTTTTTTTGTTTATATAAAATAATGTTGTTGTAACGACCCGGTCTGTCGTTACGTAAAACCTGCATTTTAACTGTTGTTAGTGGCTAAGTATATGTTGGTTATACTATTATTAATATGTTAGAGTTGATAGGCTTGAAATCGAAATGGTTAAATGAGAATTTAATCACTTAGTCCTTAAGAACAACCTTAAAATGGAAAAAGTCAACTAAGAGTTGACTTATTGGTAAACGACCTCGGAATACGTATTTTATGGTTCGGATAGCTTCGTTAGGTGATTTGGGACTTTAGAGTGTGTTCAGAATATTTTTAGGATGCCCGATGTAGAATTAGGCTTGAATTGGCGAAGTTAGTATTTTGGCGAATTCCGGTTGATAGGCGAGATTTTGATCCGAGGGTCGGAATGGGATTCCGAGAGTTGCTGTAGCTTCGTTAGGTCATTTTGGACTTGCCCGCAAAATTTCAGGTCATTCAAAAATAATTTGGTTGGGTTTTTGATCAAATGCGCGTTTCAGAATTTTTGGAAATCATAGGCTTGAATCCGATGTAATTTTGGTGTTTTGATGTTAGTTTTGATG
>ML255475.1:0-18253 GCA_005239495.1 Nicotiana undulata
AAAACTTTTGAAGTGATTTGGAAATATTCGGTAAAGGCTGAAAGTTAAGGGAATTGAGATATTTCAGTAGAGGTTGAAAGGTTAATTGGCTTTATTACTGTTACGTTGTTTTTTTTTTAAATGTCAAAGTGTTGTGTACGTCGGCTTGTCTAGCGGGTTCAACGTTAGACGCAGTCACGGTTTGAAAGGTGGGATTTCGGGTCGTGACAGACACTCTGAGCTCATTTATATGTTTCTGATATACATTAGTGATTCGTGTTTCTCATAAAGGTGTACACATTATTGTTTTGAGATATTACATGATAAGTCTCAATGAAACTTTATTGTGGACCATAATATTTTATAACTTATGGACATGGTACGATGAGTTGCTAATGTTGTAGTATATGGAAAGGCCATCCTACCTCCTCTACGTTCTTGACAGCCCATCTTTGTCTCAGTAGAGTCTTTTAGTGGCACGTTTCGGTCCTCTTCCCCATTACTTAGAAAAAGTGAGCCACCGGTTCAGGTACAAGATACTATCATTACCNACGGAGCTCTACCAACTGAGTTATATCCCCCCGAGCCAAGTGGAGCATGCATGAAGTAGTCATATGCTTCTTCTATTCTTTTCCCTGGCGCAGCTGGGCCATCCTGGACTTGAACCAGAGACCTCGCTGCATGTAGACAAATTATATAAAACCGCCATAACTCACATTTAATAGTTTATCGTATTATGGCATTTATGATGGACGTTATAGAAGAGATTTGCTTATGCGCAACTAATGTTTATATTATTAAATATCAATATGATGTGATTATTATGCCAAGTGGGATAATGTAAGTTATTTTTCCTACGTGTATGTGGCCCAATAGGTTTAATGCCCATAACTAATATTTAATTATGATCAAATCTCATTCGTCCATTCGGTTACTTGATGGACGTACCGGATTAAATGAGAACCTCTATAAATTTGTCATCTCCCCACCCATTAGGGTTACCTTTTTTTTTTCTTTTTTTCTCCTATCACTAAAGGCGGCGGTAACGTAAAGCTAGGGCAAGGGGCGAGAAACCTATTTACCAATTAACGCTTCCGCTTCACGATAATGGCTTCCGCTTCAGGTATTTTTTCTCTGGCGATTATGTATAAGATTATCATGTTCAAAATCCTGGTATGAATTAAAGTTTATGCTTACACTTACATGAAGGAGGGAAAGACTCGAAGAGTTGGTGTGAAAATAATGCATTAGAATGGGTCCTTATATAGACTACCAATGGTAGTGTCTGATTCGATCCCAACATGGTTTCATTGAGCTGTCACTCTTTGAGAAGGATTCAAACTTCGGAATTGAGAAGCTTTAATTCTAAATTTCTGGGCAGAAGTAAAGTCCTAGAAGTAGACTAATAGGAAATAACACAGCTCTCTTTCTCCCATTTCAATTGGAACGGGAATGTTTTAGTATAGATCCTAAAACTTTTGGGAGAGGATTAATAGGAAGTGAAAGAACACATTTTTTTTTGTTACATGTACTAACCGTTAGAGAAAAAATCGGCCCAATTTTAAAGTTATTAGGCTGGAACATGACAAGCTGACGAAATGCCAAATTAATTCAATCCAAACACTATATGCTGCAAATTCACAAGGTTGTATTTCCAAAATATGAACGGGCTTATGAGGAGTCAAGTTTGAGGTTAAGACAAAATAAAAGTTTGTCAATGTTAGAACTTCAAGTCTCGCCTTTAAAGTTTAACAGGTCTACAAACCGACACAACTTGATGTATGAGCATTTGTAGGCGATTGAATTTTATTGAGTTTAAGTCCATTAAATTATTTGGACCATATTTTAAATTTAAAGACATGTTAGCCCAAAACAAGGATTATGTGCTAGTATAGTTGAATATATTATTTAAATCTCATACATATATGGATTTGATTTGGAGCCAAAGTTAATTGGCTAGTCCATCTTGTCGGAGTTCAAATAATAAGCCCAAGGTCCATGCCATGTGTCAAATCAAGGATCACTAGAATCATGCCACGCACATAAGTAATGTAGCATGCCAAGCCAAACGCAAGGGCCAATTATGTCGCCAAATGTTCTAATTACATGGTTCAACCAATTATATGCAAGCTTATCACATAGCTTTAGTGATAGGTATGATGACTCAAGTTGACCAATCAAATTGGAGAAAAACGATATGTGGTTATCACAAGTTATCACCCCTACAACTATAAATAGGGGTCTTCTTATGGCCAAAACAAGAACAAGCAGAAAAAGACATAGACAAGCTCTCCTCTCCAGTAGTGAATCGCAAGTCTTCTGCATAGCAAGAAGTCGTCGTCTCGAAGGAGTGAGCAACAAGTTTCCATCCTCCACGTTTGTGATTAAAGCCTAGCTCCGCATTAGTGGTCAAATCCCAACAACAAGTGGTTCATCCATTCAAGAACAAGTAAAGCTCTCGAATTAACAGTCGTGAGAAGAAGAATCGGAAGATTACATCTTTTAGCTTAAGATTGTTCAAAGATGGTAACTCGCGTAAATTATTGAAATAAAATTACTTTTATTTGTCGCTATATTTTTGTCTTTATTATTATTTGCAGGAACAAAACTTTAGTTGTTACAACTAGTTTGTCAACACCATTACTACTCATTAATGTTTTTTTATTATTATTATATAACACTTATAATTTAACATATTATAAATTTTACTTTTTTTCATTTAGGTCCCTAATATACCTAATTAATTTTTATTTAATATTTTATAACACTAATTTTACATCTTAATTTATTGGAGCAATATACTAATAAATATTTATGTAGAAATTAAAATGAATTTTTCCACAATTTAATATCTATATAATTATATTTTTTTAAATAATTTCACTTTTATTTGAATTATCCATTAATATGTATAATGTACAATATTTTCTTAGAATTTATATTATTTAAAAAATTATCGTATAAAATAATTTTATATTAAATGATTATATGAGTCATTGAATCCACTGTGGACAATAAACCTTCCCATAATATCGATGATTCCAATGCCTTACAAAACAATCTCCAAATGGCGCAAACCAACCCCAATAATAATTACTCCTCTACTACCCTACCCCCTTCACAAACCAGAAATTTTTTCAAAATATTGTAGTAACCGAAAAATCCTTCCAAAATCCTCTCATAGGATTTAGCAAATCGAGTAGCCCCATGCATGGTTGCCAATTGGCAATGGACATTGATGAAGATAGCCAAATGGACAAACAACTTGAAAGCCAAAATACCTCCATTAATGCTTCTTTTAATGCTCCTATAAATGACATTCTTGAGCAACCAAAAGACTCAAGCTTGAATACCCCCACAACATTAACTACTCCTACTCCTAATCAATATGCCAAGGACTCCCTCCTCCCTACGAAGGAGACAACGACTGATCCAAATCCTACGTCAACACAGACCTCTAAACATGGAAAACATTCCTCCTCTCCACCCCCAAGATCATCCCCACATAATATATGCTCAACCACCCCAATCCCAAGACTACCAACCCACCAGTTGGATGGAACTAGGCCTCATAGGCCATGCAAGTTCACAGTCCCGATCAATGGCCAAGAGGCCATTGTGATTCTCCACAACACTCAATATCTTTCCCAACTCATAACGGAGGGGAAGAGGCTAGCCATGAACAACTATTTGAATCAAGTATGGCTCAACAATATCATCCATCTAATGACCCCCTCCCTAAATCCATAAATGGCCCAAGAAATGAGGTCCCAATGGAACATGCCGCCTCAATTCAATCCCATAAACCCACAGAATGCTCCCCTAGACCTTCCGTTCTTCCCCACGGAAATGTTCACACAGCTAAACCCCATATTTCTTCCCTGGGACAGCACCCAAGTGAACATGGAAGCTCCCCAACCTCCTCAGCCCCCTCCCCCAGCATCCCCACCACACCTGGCAGACCCCATACCAGGTCTCGTGGAGGCAAAAATGGAGGAGGACGATGCCCACCTAAACCTAAACTTAGGGCAAATCTAGGAAATCTCAAACCTAGACGGAATAAAAATATTTCTATTCACGGACAGGCACGAGAAGAGGCATATTCTCAGTTGTCCAATGAGTCTATACAAATGCTCGATGGACATCCGTCCTCCCCACGATCCATCTGTGGGCAACAAGGCAATGATATTAGTTCCATCACTCCGAAGGAATCCATTCCTAATGGGGGGATATGGGTGAATGGAGAGAGGGGACATGCAGAGATAAACCCACCAATGAATCGTGCAACTAATTTTATCATCTGGAATATTCATGGGGGGAATAATGACAACTTCAGAAGAAGCTTTAGGGATATGGTTGACACTCATAGGCCATGCATGGTTACTCTGTTGGAAACTAGGATGTCAAACCATGCAGCTCTACTGGACATATTTGGTTTCACTGACATGATTGAAGTTCCATCGGAGGGCCAAGAAGGTGGAATGGTCATGATGTGGAAGGATGAGATTATCAGTGTCCAAAATGCTATTCGTAGAAACCAGGAAATTCATGCAACTATTGAGGTAACCCCCATTCGTAAACCTTGGCTTTTTACTTCAATATATGCTAGTACTAATGCCCCTAATAGAAACATTATGTGGGATAACCTAGAAAATATTAGCAAAACCCATAATGGACCTTGGTTAATAGGTGGGGACTTTAATGATGTTTTAGCATCAAATGATAACTTTGGAGGTAGACCCATAAAAGATAGTAGAGCTAAATATATTTGGTCCAAACTTAACACTTGAAATTTACTTGACCTAGGGTTCAAGGGTAGTAAATACACTTGGACAAATTGTAGACGTAATAAAAAGGGTCTTATGATGGAAAGATTAGATAGAGTCTTTGGTAATGAGGAATGGCTTAGTCTCTTCCCTAAAAGTTCTATTATACATCTCCCAAGAACCCACTCGGATCATAATCCTATCCTTATTGATCTCATTCCCAAGAATAGGTTAATTCAAAAAATCCCCTTCCGACTTGAAACATTTTGGTTAAGCATCAGGATTTCCCTTCTATTGTTAAAAATGACTGGATCGGTAATGACTATTTTAAGGCTAACACTAATTTTGTTGATAAAATAGTGGAATGGAAAAACACCACTTTTGGTAATATCATGGGAAAAAAAAGAAGGTTACTTGCTAGGCTTCATGGTATTCAAAATTCAAATAGTTACACTACCAGTACCTTCCTTCATAACCTTGAATTTGACCTTAAGCAAGAATATAATGATATCCTGAGAATTGAAGAAGACTATTGGAAATTAAGATCTAGGGTTATGTGGCTTAATGATGGAGATGCAAACACCAAATTTTTTCATGTCTCAGCCACCAACCGTAGAAAAAGAAATAAAATTTATTATTTCAAGGATCCTAATGGAAACTGGATTAATGATCACTCTCTAATAATATCCCATATCCAAAACCATTTCTGCTCAACTTTCACTACCTCTCACTCTTATTCTAATAGGTTGAACCCCATTGGAAACCGCTCCTCTAAGAACTTTCTCAATTTGGAAAATTTAGACTATCCCTTATTGGATGCAGAGGTTAAAAAGGCAATTTTTTCCTTCAAACCATTCAAATCACCTGGTCTGGATGGTCTCCATCCTTTCTTTTTTCAAAGATATTGGAATCAGGTTGGTCAATCTGTCAGGAAACTTTGTCACACCATTTTCACCACCCAAGTCATTCCACCTGAAATCAACAAAACCCTAATTTGTCTTATTCCTAAAATTCATAATGCTAATAATCTTAACAACTTTAGACCAATTGGCTTATGTAATACTATTTACAAAATAGTTACAAAAATTCTTGCTAACTGGCTAAAACCCTTCCTTGACCATCTTATTAGCCCTTATCAAGCTAGCTTTATGAAAAACAGAAGAGCATCTGATAATGCCATTATTATTCAAGAGTTGATTTCAAAATTCAATAAACTAAAAGGTAAACAAGGCCACATGATTCTTAAGATAGACCTAGAAAAGGCTTTTGACCGACTAGAATGGTCTTTTGTACAATATACCCTAAACTACTTCACGTTTCCCCCTAAGTTTACCAAATTAATCCTTAGTTGCATCTCTACTAGAAGCATAGCCCAAGCTTTGGTATCTACCTAGGATTTCCTATTCTAACCCATAGCCCAAAGCCTAGGGACTACCAATTCCTCCTTGATAAGATGCGTTCTAAACTAGCCTCCTGGAAACTTAACTTCTTTAACTTAGCAGGAAGAACTACTCTCTCTACTTCGTGCTTAAACTCAATCCCCAACCACTACATGCAATATACTATTCTCCCTAAACGCACCCTGAAAGAAATTGACAAAATTCAGAGAGACTTCATTTGGGGTAGCTCAATGGAGAAGAGGAAAATTCAGAGTCAATTGGCAAACCTTATGCCAACCAAACATAATGGTGGACTGGGTATTCACAATGCTTTTAACAAGAACCTCTTCACTTTAGCTAGCTTAAGTTGGCGTCTTCTAACAAATTCAACTACTCCTTGGGCCAATTTTATCATCTCCTACTATAGTGCTAGAAAAGACAAATCAAACACTTCCTTTGTTTGGAAAAGTATTTGCAAGGGTTGGGAAACATGCTCTAAAGGCATAACTTGGTCCCCCCACCACCATTCTAATCTTAACCTTTGGAAACCAATTGGATTACTCAGTCAAAAAATCTGAGGCTCTCCTTAATAGGTCCACCTTCCAAAAAAGATCTTTTCATAAAAATTAGAGATATCTATGACGGTCATAATTGGAATATGGGTTGTCTATCTTTCCAAATACCACCCCATATCCATAACAATTTAGTGAAAACTAACATTCGTCTTAAAGGCCCTCATAATGATATTCTATTTGGTCTCTTAATACAAGAGGTATCTTCACTACTAAGTCTTGCTACACTCTTCTGGAAACCAACAACAACAATGGTTTAAATTTCCAACAAAATTAAATACTTCCTATGGCAATGCCTGCATAATCGTATTCCTTGTAGAAAATATCTCTCTCAAATTGGCCTCAACATAGATCCTAGCTGTCCTCTATGCAAATGCCCCACAGAAGAATCTATCAAACACATTTTCATTGACTGCTTGGCGGTCCAAAAGCTATGGGAATGCACTGATCTTAGTAATAAGTCCACCTCTAATGATAATCACTGGTTGCTCCTTCTAAAGGACCTTAGTTATCCTATGACAAATTCATCCCTTACCTGGCTCAATCTATTTTCTTTTATTATTTGGAAAATCTGGGTTAATAGAAACAACAACAATCATAACAACACTACAAACCAAGTGAACGTTTCCCTAGCCTGGCAACAAGCTCTTGCATTCAAACATCTAGTTGGGAAGCACTCTATAAACCCCCCCTAAAATGAATATCAATATCACTTGGGATATACCACCAGAAGGTTGGTTCAAATTAAATATAGATGCCAAGTTTAGAAGTCATAACCAAGACTGTGGCCTTGGTGGAGTTATCACTGATGAAAAGGGAGACTGGATTGTTGGGTTTTCAAAAATGGCATATGCAAGTGGATCAGTAACAACTGAACTAAAGACCCTTCGAGAAGGACTCAGACTAGCAAATGAATGGAAACTATTCCCCCTCGAGATAGAAACAGACTGCACGGAGGTAATCCAGGTCATACAAGAAGGTAGTGTTTTATTTAACAAAATTGTAAATGAATGCAGGTACTTAATGCAGCAGCAGAGGGTTATCCTGCGACACATCTTCAGGCAGGGGAACAGGACAACACATGAACTGTCAAGAATATGCATCAATCAAGGAAGTAGTAAAGCTTGGATAGATGGGAGCACAAGAAGTCACAAGTGCAGGAAATTTTTTTTTGTCATACCCCCTCAGGGTATTAGCTGTATTATTGAAAAACAATCGTCTGGTCATGTTATGGAGAAAAAATTCCTCTCTTTTGAAGCTTGCAAAGTTTTAGCAAGCCATGGCAACTTGTGTGTCCTGCGAGACACGATTTTGGATCCCCATGTAATCGACAACGATTAGTTATTATTATATAAAATTTCCTGTTTGCTCAACAAAAAAAAAATTTGGAGTAAAAATAGTGTAATTGGATGAAGTTAATTTCCATCATTTTGGTATAAAAAATAGTGCTTTAGGTTGGAATTAGCCCTCTAATAATGATTCCAAATATTGTATGCTTCATAATTGATTATTTTAAAATATTAAGAAGCAATAGTTTAAACACAAATTTCAAGAGAAAAAGCATGTTTGGTCAAGCTGCAAAAATTAACTTATTTTGGTAAGTGTTTTACTCAAAAGTACTTTTGGTGAGAAGTAGTTTGTGTTTGGTTAATTAATTTGAAAAGCACTTCTGAGCATAATTAGTGTTTGACCAAGCTTTTAAAAACTGCTTCTAAGTGTATTTTTCTCAAAAGTGCTTTTCATAAAAATTCTTTTGGAGAGAACCTACTTTTTTCCGCTTTTTCAAAACTATTTTTGCTTCTCTACAAAAATATTTTTTTTTCTTCCAAAGGTTGGTCAAACACTACAACTTTAAAAAAAAAAAAAAAAACTTTTGAAAGAAAAGTGCTTCTAGGATGGGAGAAGCTTGGCTAAAGTGGCTATTGCGCACTATTAGTCCACAAAACTTTTTACGCTATTAGGTAATTTCAAAGGTAACCACCATAACTTTTTTAATTAATAATCTATTCTATATAATTTTAATTTACAAAGTGAACATTAAACACAAGAGAATCCTTATTGTACTGTAATCGAAATTGCCTCCTAGTTTTAGTCGGTAACCAAAATTGCTTTCTTTTCATAAGTTATTTACTAAATTCTGACGTCTTTCCTGGTTAATATCAACATCGTCGGTCGACACTCGACGACCTCCAATTTATAATTCTCAATTTTTTTAGTTAACAGAGGTAATTTGAATTTTTGTACTTGCACACAACTTTCAATATTTTGAAAGAAAACCACCATGCTGGTTCCAAGTTAGCACCAAAGGTGTCTCAACATTGTGGTATGAAGATGAGAAGCATTTCAAAGTGCAAACTAAAACACAAAATTCTCTTTACCCAGAGGCTAAACGGGATGATGAGTCGATGAGAGGGAAAATAGATGGACGATTTGATAGACCGATGATCATGCAGTGTTTGAGAGAGGAAAATGACAAAACCAGCGTTTGAATTTTAAAAAAAGAAAAAAAATTAGGCAAATGTTGGTAACCTGCTGTAGCAAGTTAAGTTTATCCGATAGTGTAAAAAACATTGTGCACTAACAGAGTAACACTACAAAAAATTGTTTATCCGTAGAGCGGTACAATTATGATCCAATAATATAAAATAAATAAGAACAGAAATAAGATTATTAAAATAACTTGAAAAAAATACAAGCTTGACTATGGTCTTAGCTTCTCAACAATATCAAAAACAAAACAAAGAAAGTAGATGATAGAATAAGAACAAATTTTAGCTTTTGTGTACAAAAGACAAATTCTCATATATATAGTTCTATTCAGGGAGACGAGATCCCAGAATCAAATTCTTCTTTAATGTGAATAAATCCCTTATTGATCGCTGCATAACGGTTGAGCATTAGTACATAGATTCTTTGTAACGTCTGCTCATTGAATGATATCTTTTCAACCGAAGTTTTCCTTTCAAATCTTCGTTCCCGGTTCCAATGCCTTTGGAACTCATTCAACATCGGTCACATATTTATATTCGGTACTAACTATTTTTTGATGCATATCTTACCTGTATTTAGTTCCACGTATCATCTCGTCGGTCATCCACTTATCGCTAGTTAATTTTACCCCATACTGTCGCGCCCCTTTTTCTCGAGAAATCGGATTTCGACATTGACAACTCTTTTAAAGAGGAAGGAAGGGTTATTAAAAGAGAGTCGCCACCTAACGGGTTAAGGTACGTTAGGGCACCTATTGCAAATGACTCGGGTTTACTAGTTTGCGTCACCAAAGATCGGGTAAGGGCTCAAATTACCTCGAGGAGAAGGTGTTAGGAACTCCTCGAGGTCCACAACGGTGGGTCCCGGCCGAAGTCAAATCATGGGAATTAGTCTAATTGAGAAGAGAGGAAATTAATTTAATAGGAATGGGGGGGGGGGGGNAAATTAATTTAATAGGAAGGGGGGGGGGGGGGGTCCTAAGTTTTTTTAGCCTAAAGGATCACCCCGTGCAACATAAATAATACTTCGTAACTGTCACGACCCCAAAATCCTAACTAGTCGTGATGACGCCTATCGTGGAACTAGGCTAGCCACTATCACATAATTACACAATTCCTCTAATAAAATTTACCAAATCATTAATAGCAAGTATAAAATTTTCTAAGTCTTTAATAGAACGTAATATAATCTAACAGTCTAAAACCATTCCCCAGAACTGGAGTCAACTGATCACGAGCATCTAAGAATAATACTAATACCGCTAATGTCATAAAATAATGTATCAGAATAAAATACTAAATGCTAATGAAGGAAGGAAAATGGAGAAGCCGTGGACGCTGGACAGCTACCTCGAAATCCCAAATGCTGACGCCGTACGGACTCAGATAGCTACTGCTCAGAACCAGTACCTGGATCTGCACACAGAAGTGCAGGGAGTAATGATGAGTACGCCAACTCAGTAGTAATGAAAATAAATCAAGTCTGAAGATAAGAATCACACAGTACCAAACATCAATTCACAAATAGTAAAAATACTGAGTCTTAAATAAGTAAACATCTAGTACATATATTTGAAAACCAGTTTCCGTAAAAATCCTTTGAACAAGTATATTCTCAAATGTTCCTCAGTAAACTCCCAAAAATCTCAATATGAAAAATGAAGTGAATCATAATCAAAAGCTCAGCAAAATATCACTATAAACTGCCCTTCGGGCCAAATCATCACTCATAATCAGTTACTCAACACCTCACCATCACTCAGTAACAATCACGCAGTACCTCTCAGTCACTCATGCCTCCCAATAACTCGTCACTCGGCACTCGCACTCAGTAGGTGTCTGCTCACTGGGGGTGTGTACAGACTCCGGAGGGGCTCCTACAGCCCAACCGCTATAAATAGCCAAATCATGGCATCAATCACTCAGGCACTCAGCCTCTCTCATATCATAAATATCCTCACAATATTGGCCCTCGGCCTTACTCGGTCAGACTCTCTCAACATGCCACTCGGGCCATAAATAAACAGGGTTCTCGACCCAAAACAGTATTTCATTTCAGAAAAATAATAATTTCAACAAAACTGAGTGTCCACAATTTAACAAGAAGGACTGAGTGTAAAATCATAATTTCCACGTGAGGAATATCAGGAAAATATCCCCCAAGGGGCTTAGACAGATCGGCACTAGGCCCCAAACATGGCTTACAACCCAAATATATCAAAACATAGTAATACTATATATCATATGATTTAAAAGCAATTTTGCAACTCATTAGTTGCCTCAGAAGGAAACAATTTCCTATTTCTCAATTCGTGCATGCCCCACACTCATCATCCAGTGTGTGCGCCATTCCAAAACAGTGAAAGGATGTAAAGTCTGGGGTTTCATACCCTCAGGACAAGATTTAAAGACATTACTTACCTTAAACTAGCCCGAAAAGCTACTCCGCAACATGCTTGCCCCTCGAATCAACTTCCGAGTGCTCCAAATCTATCAAGTTCAGATTTTTCACATCAAGATATGCTAGGGGGATGAAACCCAAATAGAAAAATATCAACTTTATGCACAATTCCCGAAATTAGCCAAAAGCCGACCCCCGGGCCCACGTCTCAGAACTCGACAAACTTTATACCAAAACGATCCTCATCATCTCACGAGTCGGCACATATAAAGAACTCTGAAATCGGAGTCCAAATGACCCCTCAAATCACCCCTAAAAGGTCTCTTAAACTCAAGCCCTAGTTAACCTTTTTTTCACTGATTTTCTCCAATTAAACACTACTAATTAGGTCCTTAATCACATATAATCGAGTTAATAAGTCCAAAAACCTTACCTCAATGAAGAACAATTATTTTCCTCTTCAAAAACCCTCTAAAAGCTCGGAACCCGCAATAACAATGGTGAAAAGAAGACTAAAAATCGTTAAATCCCCTTTTTATACTTTCTGCCCAGGCTTTTCGCACCTGCGGCCTTTTTCCTCGCACCTGCGCTCTAGGGGACCGCACCTGCGGAATTTCATTAACCGGACAAATACTCGCACCTGCGGCCCAGGTGTCGCACCTGCGGCTCGCAGATGCGGCCAACACTACTGCTTCTGCGGTTCTTCCTACAAGGACTCAAAAACCCGCACATGCGGTCAAATATCCGCAGGTGCATAAATGACAGTAGCAGAAACACCAACAGCTGATGCTGCATTGCTCAACTCCAAAAATCCCGGTCCACCATACGAAATCAATCCCGAGCCCCTTGGGACCCCAACCAAATATACCAACACATCATAAATGATCATTCCAACTTAGTCGCGCCCTCGGAACACCCAAAATAACATCAAAACACCAAAATCACATCAAATTCAAGCCTGTGAACTTTGAAATTCCTAAATTTCACCAACGATGTCGAAACCAACAAAAACACATCCGATTGACCTAAAATTTTGCACACATATCCAAAATGACATTACGAACCTGTTCCAACTTCTAGAATTCCATTCTGACCCCGCTAGCCTATTTTCCACTGCCGACCGAAAATCACCAAAAACTAACTTTCGCCAATTCAAGCCTAATTCTACACCGGACATCACAAAAACATTCTGAACACGCTCCTAAGACCCAAATCACCTAACAAAGCTATCTGAGCCATAAAATCTGCATTCCGAGGTTGTTTGCCAATAAGTCAACTCCCAGTTGACTTTTCCAACTATAAGGCTATTTTTAGAGACTAAGTGTCTCAATTCTACTACAACCATTCTGAACCCGAGCCAACCAACTCCATTACATGATAAAAATTTTAACCAATGCATGACAGGGAAAAATAGTAATAATAATGCAGATTCTACGAAATGACCGGCCGGGTCGTTACAGTAACTCCCCCAAGACAGGGGTGTTACTCATATTATTCAGCAGGCATAGACTATCATCTCCTGCTACCCGATAACTATCTTTAAGTTATTTACATAAAGCGCTCTAATCAATTCTAAATCGTACCCTATGCGTGCACTACCCGTCTCTTGCCTATGGCTAGGAGGCGTTTGGACCTCTAGTTTGGATAGTTCTAAACTTAACTTAGGTTGCTCAAAAATGATTTTAAAAAAAACTAGGCGACATATAAAATAAATTGGACTTTCATGTAAAAAGAAAATAAGGGCTCGGATTAGCCTCCACACATTAGGCAGCAAATGCACGCAAACAAATTAGGCGTTTTGACAGTTTCAACAATTGAAGTCGTTAGGCCCTATAAACATAATTTCTATATGATTCTGCATTTTAATCATGCGAGCAGTTACAAAGTAATTTCTAAGTGACTGCACAGTTGCCTACTGATTATAAATATAAGCGGTTAAAACCTATGAATATGTTATCTACGTGATTTACTCAGTATTTGACATTGATAAACAACGAGGGATATTCAGAATTATTCAGTTGTTCCTATAGGCATGATTTCTAATGGCGTTCATCGAGACAGTGTTTTAAAGCCTAATTTTAGTAGTTAACACAAATGGTGATTATCCTATAGACATGATTCCTACCTTCGATGATTTAAAACTGGTTTTAGTTCTTATAGGCATGTATACTAAATGAGCAAGTATGACAATAGCATATCAATAAATTAAGAACCCTATAGGCATGACTTCTAAAATGCAGATTTGTAGAATGTAAGTGACTCTATGATCATGATGTTTAATGAATGTGCTGCAATGCAAATTGAACTTTGGTTATTTTATTCCCCATGGGCATGGTATCTAACATGTTAAAAGCAGAATTGACAGGTTATCTACAGAGCTTATTCGAGTCAAATAAACATCTATAGGCAGATTATCTAGAGAGCATATTTGAGCCAAAGTAAACCCCTATAGGCAGGTTAATCTGACACACGATAGCAAATAAAGTAAACACCTATAGGCAGGTTATCTAACACACAATAGCAAATAAAGTAAACACCTATAGGCAGGTTATCTAACACACAATAGCAAATAAAGTAAACACCTATAGGCAAGTTATCTAACACACAATAGCAGACTGCATTTGAATAAAGTAAACATTATAGGTAAGTTATCTAACACACAATAACATAATGCTTTTGAATAAAGTAAATACTATATGCAAGTTATCTAACACACAATAGCAGAATGCATTTGAATAAAGTAGACACCTATAGGCAGGATTTCTACCTATTTCATGCAAATGTCAAAAATAAGCCTATTTTCCCAATTTACTAACACCACAATTATTATTACAAATAATTATTACAGACCAGAATTGACTGAATGAATTACAAAGTATAAAAAACTATAGGAAGCGTGCAGCAGGCCTAAATACACCTGGACATGCCAGGCCTTCAACTCACAATAACTCCAAAAGCCCATACATAGTAGCCAACAGTGAATGATTCACCCATATCTCAGGGATAAGCATACAAACCCAAATCTCTAGTATGTTAGAGTTCCCAAGGGCTTCAAGAACTCCGAACAGTGATCACACTAGAGAACAATGATCAGAACAGTTCAAGGAAAACTAGGGACCAAATCCTAGTGCGTCGGAGTTCACGAGGGTCTCATATGAACCCTGAGCAGTGCTCACACTAGGAAGGCCAGTGGACAAAACCTAAATTGTTTTGGCTTTCAGCCAGCAAAGAGTGAGGATTCAGAAGAGCATGATAGGATTAGGGGATACATTTAGGGACATAATCACACATAGAACAGAAACAAATAACAACACATTTGAACCTAAGAAAACTTAAAAAAGTTTTTGAGAATTAACAAAGTCATATGCTAATAAGGATTAGTGCATAAACAGTTCACAAAAATAACAACGTCTATAGATCGGACTAGGTCACAAAAAGAAAGCTCATTGATTAACAGTAGGTCAGGAACACACTAATTAGTATTAGGGACTTGATTAAACAATTTAGCAGAGGTATCATAGCATAATGAGCACAGAACCACACAGATCACATGGTAAAAAGTTCAATAAACAAACTGATGAATTTGTTAAAGCACTCATAATTAACCAATCTTTAGGAAAAGTATCAAAACATGTTTAATGCTAAAAGATAGTCCTAAATTACACAGAGTTAAGCAGATTTCACTAATTGATTCAACTGAGTTTAACATGTCTTAAATATAGATAATAATATTTTAGGGTAAGTATTCTAATAGCAATAATGCATTAAACGAGTAATCAAGTAGTAAAGGATTCAATAACTCACCAGTTACGTTGAAACAGAAAAGGAATCCAACAATGTAGCAAGTGTCGCCAACAGAAGCAAAACAATTTAGGATTTCTGGCCTTGACTTCCAATCGGCAAGGAATCAAAAGCAAAGAATAATAGTACTTCTATAGAATAACAGTGTATAGTTTTATTTATTATAGTGAGAAAATTTCGAGCTCTAAAATATGTCCTCAAAGTGTAACGACCCGGTCGGTCGTTTTGAGAGTTAGTACCCCGATCCCTTAATAACTACTTTCCCCACATTTTTTTATTCTTATGGTACTTGTCAGAGTAATTAGTTGTGGATTCCGGAGAATTTTGGGACCCATAGTCCCTAAATATGAGTTCAAGTTCTAGAAATCGGACCATAGTTGGAACTGTGTGAATACGGATCCAGAATGGAATTTCATTGATTCCGTTAGCTCCGTTGAGTGATTTTGGGGTTGGGAGCATGCCCGAAATGTATTTCCAAGGTCTGTAGTAGATTTAGTCTTGAATTGACAAAAGTTAGAATTTCGGCAATTTCGGTCGATATGTGAAATTTCCGGTATCGGGCTCGGAATGGGATTCTGGAAGTGGAAGCAGATCCGTAGTGTCATTTATGACATGTGTGTAAAATTTGAGGTCATTCGGACTAGTTTTGACGTGTTTCGACATCAGTTGTAGATTTTGGAAAATTTCTAGGTTCTTAGGCTTGAATCCATGTATAATTCGTGATTTTGGTGTTATGTGATGTGGTTTGAAGGCTCGAATAAGTTCGAATGAGGTATTATGACTGGTTGATAGGTTTGGTTGACGTTCCGAGGGCCTCGGGGGTGTTTCGGATGCTCAACGGGCTAAAATTTGGACTTAGAAGGCATCAGATTTTGCTAGTGCTGGTGTTCTCCTATGTGTTCGCGTGAGGGGTGCCGCGAACACGTAGGTTAATCTGGGCCAGGGGAGAAGTTTTTCAATGTGTTCGCGTAAGGGGGCATGCAAATGCGTAGGTATGGGCCAGTGTTGCACCGCGAACGCGTGGGCTAGGTTGCGTTCGCGTAGAAGAAAATGAGGCGGCAGGGGTTCGAGGCTTTACCCTTCACGGTCGCATGTGACCAACCGCGTTTGCATAGGGTTGGTTAGCTAAGGAATCGCATTCACGTACGGATTCCCACGTTCGAGTAGGGTAAATCTGAGGCGCGTGTTTTTGCCCTTCGCGTTCGCGACTGGGATTCCGCGAACGCGATGAAGAACGCATCTGGGTAGATTTAAAGACCCAAAATCGAGGGTTTTAGCCAAAATTCATATTTTGAACTTGGGAGCTCGGGGATTGGCGATTTTTGAAGAGATTTTCACCTGGGTGTTTTGGGTAAGTAATTCCTATTCGGTTTTGAATAATTTGCACGAATCTAAGCTTAAATTCATCCTTTAATTTCGAATTTGGGGTGAAAAATTGGGGGAAATTGGATAAAGTTCTTAGGCCGAGTTTTTGAGTTTTGATCGAGATTTTGGTATCCGATTCGAGTAATTTTGGTATGGTTAGACTCGTGAGTGAACGGGTGTTTGGAATTTGTAACTTTTACCCAATTTCGAGATGTGGGCCCAAGGGACTTTTTCGGCATTTTCCTAATTTCGCGTATTAGCTTCGAATTTATTAGTTAGATTAATTTCTGAAAGTTATATTTACATTATGCAATTGAATTGAATAGATTTGGGACATTTGGAGTCGGGTACTCGTGGCAAGAACGTGATCTCGGGTTGAGTTGAGCAGTCGAGGTAAGTGGCTTGCCTAACTCTGTGTTGGGGACTTCCCCTTAGGTTGTTTAACATAAACTTTTGTGTGGGCACCGTGTACGTATACGGGCCATTCTTGCAAAAACCCAATTTTTCCTTAAAAAATACAAACTGTTTTTCCTTCTATTGAATTGCTTCAATGTGTTAAATTATCCATCTTAGATTAGGGAAGCATGCCTATATGTTTACATATTAAACTGCTTATTTGACTCTCTGTGCACCATGTTTAGATAGTTTTCCCTATTTTCCTACCTGTGATTAGATTAATTGTCCAAATTGATGCCATCTGTCGTTCATTTTGCATTGCATATTAAATTGGGGACTACAGACGTATTCTGGGAGATCCTCCCAGCACTGCATATTCAAATTGGGGACTAGGGACGTATTCTAGGAGATCCCCGATGTACTGCATATTTATATTTAGAACTACGGGACCGTATCTCGAGAGATTTCACTTGTGATTCGTATTGCCGAGCCGAGGCTCTATTGTTACTGTTTTATCCCAGATTATTCTTTTAACTACTTACTATAGAAATTACTTCTTTACGTACTATTTAAATTGATTTATTGTTAAATCCAGTAGGGCCTTAACCTGACCTCATCACTACTTGACTGGGGTTAGTCTTGGCACTTACTGGATACCAAATGTGGTGTACTCATGCTCTTTCCTGCACATATTTTCGTGTGCAGATCCAAGTTCGAGTTCTCAGCCGCGTGGCTAGTGGTGGTTGCAGCTTCATTAAGGAGACCGTAAGGTATTTCTGCCGCGTCCGCAGAATCCTCCGAGTCACCTTCCATTCCATCCTATAGAGATACTTACTATGTATTTTCTTTTCCGGATTTGTATAGAGCTATAACAATATAGAAGCTTGTGACTGTATTGTGACAATCCGGGTCTTGGGGTATATATTGTACATGCCGAGCGGCGATGTTATACTTGTTTAGACTTTTCTCTCCTTCCTTTCTTTAATTAATTTTGCATTTAATTCAGTTTTATCCGCAATTTAGACTTACCTAGTCGTAGAGACTAGGTGACGTCACGATACCTTTCGGAAGATAAATCGGGTCGTGACACAAAAGGGAGTGGGGG
>ML255475.1:18491-43545 GCA_005239495.1 Nicotiana undulata
GTTTAAATAGTACTGAAATTGAACACATAAATATAAAAATAATTATTCAAAATACTAAAATGGAAGCACTTAACAAATAATAAGAAAAGAAAGATTTAAAACCCCTAATTTAGGTAAAATATACAAATCGGCAGAAATTACAAGCAAAGAGTCATAATAAGATGCATATAGACAGACACTTTAACAAAATAATTAAAGAATCGAACCAGATTTGGTTTGATTCAGAAAAGATCTGAAACTCTAGTTTTAAGGTAAGTAAAAATCGGCAGAAATAACAAGAAAAAAGTCATGATAAGATGCATATATTCATATAGACAAAAATATTAACAAAAATAATTAAAGAATCGAACCAAATTTGATTAGATCTAGAAAAGATCTGAAACCCTAATTTTTTGGGTAAGTAGAAAATCACAAAGATACACAGAGATTCATAGAGATCCATACCATAAAAGAGTAAGGAAGAACAAAGACGAAAAAAGGTCAAGAGGTTGAATCATTTTGGTTCGAAGTTGAGGAGATCCGCTTGCCATGTTTAGCCAAGCGGTATATAGAAGGCCCCAGTACCAAAGAGAGGTGAGATATGGTAAGAAACCACTAGGGAATCCCATGTACGGTGGGATTATGAGAGGATATTGGGAGGCGACGGTTAGGGTTTGGGGCAGTGAGGTGAGAGTGTTTGAAGGCGGCGCCCGGTGGGAAATGGCTAGGGTTAAGGGGGGTTTGGTTAATTAAAACGGGGGAAGGGATGTGAGCCGTTGATCTTGAAAGATCAAGGGCTGGGATTTAAGCAGGGTTGGGTTAGGTAGTTAATTGGGTAAGGGTAATTGAGCTGGTGCTGGTTTGGGTTGTGTGAACAACTAATTTTTGACCACACCCAAATTCTATACTGTTTTAGAGAAATATTTCTTTTAGGTCTAATCTTGATGTTTTGAACTTTTATCTTACTCTTAGTAAATTTTGTTTGAAAAATAAATAAATACTCACATTCTTAAAGTACAAATTTATTTCTATTTATAATAATAAAAAATAACAAATATAAGTAATTTGAATTTTAATAAATAAGCTATAGAATCTTTCTTAGTATCATTTAACGTACATGTAAATATTTAATTTTCCTATAATATAAGAAATTTTGGTTAATCTTCTTATCTTTATAATTTAATTTATCTTTCAAGAATATGAACTTTAATAGATAAAGTTTTTTTTAAATCTGATTTTTTATATTTTTGTTTTACTTTGCTAATCTCATTATCCCCACTTTTCTAGCCTAACTCCCCACGCTTCATATCACTCACTTCCACTCATATCCATCCATCACTTCTCACTTCCCCCACTCATCTCACCATTAATCCATATATCTATAAATAACACACAATTAAGAGAAGAGAAGGGGGGTCCCTCTCAAAAAACACAAGAACCGTTTCCACACCAAACAAACACCTTAAAAAAGGACTAAGGCACTCCCCCCATCTCAAAAGAGAGATAACCGGTAGTAGCGTACGCAGAATTTTTCGTAAGTAGTATCACACTTTAAAAATGTACAAGTAAACAAAGCACTACTAACAACATCATATAAAAAGAGAACACAATTCGAATCATATTTAATAAAACAAAATTCAAATATATTACGAAAATTCTTTTTAACCAATTTTGTTGGCCATAAAGGAGATGGAAGGATAAAGAAAACAATTTAGTACAACAACTAACTATGAACAAATAATTTAGTGTCACAAGAATGTAGAAAAGTGCTTGCTGACCGAATCACCAATAGTTATCTTAGCGTTTTAGAGGTAGAATCTTGGAGAAAAGTGCTTGCTGGCCGAATCACCAATAGTTTATCTTAGCGTTTTAGAGGTTAACATTCTACCGCTACTCAATATAATGTACTTGTGTAAATGTGGATTTCAGCTTCGAACCAACGACCTATACTAGAAAATAAGGCGCTTGATCAACTTAGCTACACAGTTAATTGTTGCAAATGGTGTCACTTTAAGTATTTTAAGGGTATTTTATTTTTGTCTTTTAATTATATATAGTTAATACGTAACATTTTCGGACCAAGGTAAATCTGCCCCTGACAGCCGGTGCTGGGTCTTCTTCTTCTTGGCCGAAAACAACCACTCACTTCCATTGAAGAGATTCGAACAAAGCCTTTCCCCTTCTGATATTTTCTTTTGGTTCTCAAAATAAAAAGAGAAAGAGACGTGCAAAACACACGCACACACATTCACGAAAAAGAGCCGAAGTTTGCGGAGGCTACGATTTGGACGATGCCATTAATATGTTGCAAGAAAAATGTAAAAACTGCTTCTATCTATCTTCTGCATCTTCCTCAGATCTCCTTACTCCATCTTCATCTCATTTTTGGATTTAAGATCAAGTTATAGAGTTATCCCTCTCTTTCCTGACCATTTTATAGAACATCTACCTATTCCCAACTCCTTTTGCTACTTCCAAATTGAAGAATACGAAACCAAAAGCTTCCATCTTTTATCCTCAAAACAACAGCTCAAATTGTTGCTAATTCCACCGTAAAACGGTACCAAAATTCCAGTCGGGTGTGAGATTCCAGTCGAGTTGGTGAAATTCCATCCGAGGTTGTTATTTGCTCCAATAGCAGTTCTAATTTGCCGAATTCATTTGTTGATGTTGTAGATCGTTGTTTGAATCTATGGAAGAAGCTTAAAGGTCCATCTTTGATCTTACTTTATTATTTCTATTATGCCGTAAACTTGCTCTTTATTACTGTTTGAGATGTATGTGCTAGAAGTTAATATTTTATGGCCTTGTGATTGTTGGTTGAAATTTATTGAGGTTCAACATGCGAATTTGTAAAAAGCAGCTCGTTTTGTCTATCTAAAATTCTATCATGTGTGCTTTATGAGAAAATTTTAAGACCTTTAAATCTGATTGGGTACATTAATTAGTGGTTGATTAAAAGGAAGTTAAAGTGAGTGGATCCATAATTAATCGGTCATTCCAACTAGGTATAGATATATATGTGATTTTGAACAGAATAAGACACAATAGGGATCAAACAAAGTAGTGTAACAAAAACATCTCTATCCAACCTTAGCAATTTAATTTTTGATACATAGAGTTCAAATCATCTAAGTCCGCATTTCTTAGTATGCTTTAGGCGTGGTCTTAATTAATAAGATTATCGTGATTATGTATACGTTCGCGTAACATAATTATGATTTCCAACATTAAAATTAAAGTACGCGCTCGCGTGACTTTGGCCAAAAACAATCTTCATTATTAATAAAGCATGATAAATTGTGTACACGTACGCGTGACATGATTTAAGCGCCGTTTTATAAAATAAAACCAAGGCACAAGTTTGCATGACTTTGGCAAAATAATTTTAATATTAATTAACCGCTATTAATTATGTATATGTACGCGTGACATGATTTTTAGCGCACGAAATAAAATGAGTACACGTACGCGTGAGTCGTTTCAAGATAATTTCGTAATAACGAATAATAAAGCAATTAAAAGCGGTAAAAGGTAAAACACACATAGGATCTAAAACACGTAATAATTCGTTAATTAAGCAAGGTATGTGATTGTAAAGAGACCGTGCTAAAATCACGAAACTCGGGAGTTCCTAACACATTCTCTCGGGTTAATAGAATCTCTTACCCGGTCTGGTTTCGCAGGCCATAAATAAGAGTCAATTTTTCTCGATTTGGGATTTTAAAATAAACCGATGACTTGGGACACCATAATTATTCCAAGTGGTGATTATGAAATTACAGAAATAATCCCATTTCGAATAATATCACTTTAATTGAAAAAAACTCCCTATCCCCCTGCGGGAAAAAGGAGGCGTGACAGGTTAGTTTGGGTAGTTTTAGGTCCGTATTAGTTATAGAATTAGGGATAGATTTTAAATACCCAATTTTAATAAATAATAATTTATAAAAATAATAGATAAATAAAAAAATATGTTATCTACGCATGAAAATGATTAAAAATAATTATTTAACATTATTAAAATATAAAAGTTATTTTTTTCATACATAAAGTAATTATAAGTACATATGGGCTATTATTTCAATTGTGCAATTTAGCCTAAAAAATGCAAATATAATTTTAACAAATATAAATAAAATATTTAAAACCTAATATGGGTATAAATGAAATATTTAGATGATAAAATCATCACAAAAATAATTTATAAGGTAGTCAATAGATATTTATATGATAAAAATGTAGGAATAAATTGATTTAAAGCCTTTAAAAATCATAACAAATTATGAAAAATGCTTGTATATGTTTATAAATCAAGTGATGGTGCATATACACTATTTTGAAAGTATATATATATATATATATATATATATATATATATATATATATATATATATATATATATGTGTGTGTGTGTGTGTGTGTGTGTGTGTGTGTTGGGTATCAGCACATACAGATAGCCCCCTACTTTTCGGTGACATAACTTTGTGTTACCGGGAAGTAGATAAGACCCCTTTTCTTGGCGGAAAAGTTCCTTAACGATTTTTGACACTTGAAAGGACGCACACCTCCTTACATTTAATGAACCGAACACGTGTTATCCCTAGATTCAACAAATATTTTTACTAGTTTTCAAGGTAATCATGACCATAAATTTATCGTCTATAAACTTTTCCACTACTCATTACTTTTAACTTTCATTTTTTACAAACTCTTATTCTCCTTCGAATTCTCTCAGAACCCTACTTCAAAACCCCTCTTTTTCAGTAAAATCGTATTACTTAATTTCTTATCACTACGTTTTCTACTACCGCTATTTTCGAAAACTCTAGCATTCACATTGGTTGTGGCCCTAAAAAGAATAAAACGAAGAAAGTCTATGTTGAATTCGAGTCTCCTACCACTAACACCATTATTCCTCTTCACCTTAACCCTCCTTTGGACCTTCAAGTTCAAAAGGAAACTATCAACCCCCATAATGAAAGAAATTGGTTTATCCGTAGGTATCCTTCTTCCATTCACTATATTAGCATTCTCGTCGTAAAAGAAGATTGCGATTGGAATAACATCGAGTTCTTTGCCTCCAATAAGAGGGAAAGAGTTACCTTTAGCAAACCAGGGTTCATATATGTTTATACATACCCTTTTACTTTACAATTGGGCAAACAATTGATCCCATAATTTTAAAATTCTGCCATTGTTACCAAATGTGCTTGGATCAACTAAGTCCATCAATATGGAATACGGTGGTTTTCCTTCGAAAACTGTGCTTCGAGGCCGGGGAAACCCTTACTCTCGCATATTTGATCAACCTCTACTCCCCGAAGAACTTCCGCGGATGTGTGCTTAAACTCAGTAAATGTGGCCAATATACCATCGTTACCAGCTTCGATGATGATAACGACTGTGGCTGGATAGAATAATTTGTTGTCATTGCTACCGGAGACATCCTTCTGGCGTCAAATCCTACTATTCTTGAATCTTGGAACTTTACTAGTATGTTATCAGACATATTTTCCTTATTGTGTTGAAGAAAATTCCATCCTTCACTAACTTCTATTTTTCTTACTTCAGCTACCCGTTGGGAACCATCATCAGTACAAAACTTGGCCCAATGGCCACAAATAATTCTAGGCGTTTTCACACCGAACTCCCGTAGGTGGAAGGAAATTTCCCTTAGATTCAATCAGAAAGACAAATACTATGGTAAATAAAAGTTCTTCTTTCCTTCTTTAAATTTTCGGCATGACTCAAAACTAACCCGTTGACTCTCCGATGACCCAGAGGAAGCCCAACAACAATTACAAGATTTCCTTGACCAGAAGAGGGCTCGTGCAACCTCTCTCTCTTTTGGAGAAGGTGCCTCCTCCCAAAATCCCCAGGCCAAAGATAAGAAACCAAAGAGAAGACGTACCACTACAGCTAGGACTCGGGTGAAAACTTCAACAAAAGAAGTCCCAACTGGATCGAACATAGTGGTCCTTGATGAAGAAGGAACTGATGATAAAGTGGTTCCTCTTCAAAGAAGAAAAAGATCTTCATCAGCTCAACCAGAAGTTCAGCTGAGAGAACCTCCATTACCTGAATCGGGAGAACTTCAAGCGCTCTTCACAGAAATGGAAACAACTGAAAACATTGAATCTAGTTTTTTAATCCACGTTGTTGCCTCCGGTCCAAGGAGTTCTACCCCTAACATTCCACCATCAACTTCTACACCAACCACAACTGCAACACCTTATACACCAACTATTACCTCTCCACCAACCCAAGCCGAATAGGGAGAAAATGTTCATCCCCGCGGTTACCCAACCATTAAATTTTAGGGAACACTTACCTGCACCCATTCAAAACCCTAGTGTAAAATGCAATGTCATTCTCGCCGTTTCAAATGAGTGCCACCTATTTCCAAGCCGGTGAAGGTCGCTAATTACCTGAAGCCTTTGGATAAGGAAATATATTGAATAAAGATAGACTCTCTTTCCATTGGGTGTTTAATCTATAAAACATGCATTGTTCAACTCAGGTACTAATTTAAACTTCTTCTCTTCCTTTCTTCCTGCTAAAGTTTGCTCTTATTACTTCAACTTTAACCATTTTGGGCTAACCTCCTTGCCTCTGAGGCTCTACAAAAGATAATTTTGAACAAAGAAGAGCTTACTATGAAACAAAATCAGCTTGCCGAGCGCCTCCTGATTTTGGAATAAAAGGTTGCTCAAAAGGGCGATCTCGAAGCCCGACTATAGCAATCTAAGCAAGAGAAAATGGCCTATGGCCAAGAGTCTTCTCAATTACATGATGAGCTTAAGGATTTGATGGCCAAGCGGGCTGAGCTGCAAGATGCTGTAACTACCACAGTCGAACGTGAGTCTGCTTCTATGGAACGAATCAACAACCTGGAAGCAAGCTTACATTTGAAAATCGAGGAGGCTACTGCTACCGAGGAGAAGAGAGCCAAAATGGAAGAAAGTTCCAAAAAGGTCACGGAGCAAAATCGCGAACATGCAAGAAAAAATGCCGACCTTAGCCAAACCTATGTCATTGTGAGAGCTGAAAATGATCAGTTGCAATTCAAAGTTGAGAGGCTTCGGGCTAAACTCCAGGACCAAGAAGACTCTTTTCTCTTCGAGAAGACTTAAGCAATTTATCAAATGAGGGGGAAGACTTTGAAGGAGGCCAAATGAGGCATCTAAAACATAGATGATTGCATTACTAAAGCTCGTGAGTTAGAAACAACCGCCCTCGACAATATTCCTGCTCGGCCCACCACTTCAATTTCTTTAGACACTTGCTCTAAGTATTCTGGAATCGTCAAGGAAGCTGAAGTAAAAGAACAGATAAAGATGAAGACCTTGGACCGGATGTGGAAATACCTTCACCTGTACAAGAAACCGAAGACACTTCTCTTCCCTCGGACTCCGCATGCAAAAATTATTGATGTATATATTTTACTTTTCCCTTGTAACTACTCCAAAACTCCCTTATTGAGTTTGGAATTTTATATAATAAGATAAACCTTTTTTGTTTAATTATTTTGCAAAACATACTTCCTATTTAACTAATAAAGCTAGAAAATTCTTTTTACATTCGATAATTTTAGTCTCGAACATTCATACTTCCGATATCCACCCTTTAAATATGAGAGTTTCATAAGAGAGGATCCTTATGTTTATGGTGCTCTTGAAGAGGATGTCTCTTATTCATTTTGGCACACGCATTTGAAGTTTAATTTACTTTCAAAGAAAAAGATAATTTTGTCATTTGGACAAGAAATAAAATAAAAATAAAAGGACTTTGATTTATTCCTTCCATTTCTAAAAGTACATTTACATAAACATTCATTTTCTTAAGTAAATAAAGCTTTCAATATATATGACTAACTTGTACAACTTATTTCTTTATGGCTGATCATGCAGTCTCCGGTCTTGATAAGAAATAACTTTCGGTTCTCACAGTCCCTAGTCTTAGTGACACTTTTAGTGCTTTAGAATAAAATAGTTCCCCCCCCTCAGTATTTGAATGCTAAGTATGAGAATTCGAACACTGGAGTTCTTATATCGTTGATGATCCTTCCTCGTAGTATGCTTTACATTGATGCCTCATTAAAAACCTTGCTAGAAAAACAAAATTAGGACAAAAGCTGGACGAAGGGAGAGATAGTACAATACATACTTTCAGTATCAGTAAGGATATTCAACAGTAATACCTTTAGAAGTGAGTCACATTCCAATTGCTTTGCAATTTAACTCCATCTTGATTTTTCTATTGATATGAACCTTTATTGGTTATAGCTCAAAGCCGGTAAGGTCCTTCTCATATTGGTCCTAGCTTTCCGACATTAACCTCCCGAGTACTTTGAGTTACTTTTCTCAAAACTAAATCAACAACTTTGAAATATTGAAGATTTTCTCTTCGGTTGTAATGTCTTTCCATTCTTTGCTTTTATTCCACCATCCTCACATATGCTAAATGTCGATGCTTTTCAAGCAAATACTGCTTAATCAACAATGCTTCATAATTTTTCTCCTAGTTTATCCGAAAATACCTTACGGTCGGTTCTCCAATCTCCACTAGGATCAAAGCCTCCACATCGTATACAAGTGAAATTGGCGTTTCACCTGTGCTTGACTTTGCCGTTATTCGATAAGCCCATAACACACTTGGTGGCTCATCTAGCCAAATCCCTTCAGCATCTTCTAACTTCTTTTTGAGATTTTAAATTATTACCTTGTTGGTTGACTCCACTTGTCCATTAGCACTTGGATAGTATAGAGAAGATGTAATCTGTTTGATCTTCAAACCCTCTAAAAACTTTGTGACTTTGGAACCTAGTAAATTGCGGCTCATTGTCACAATAATTTATTTTGGTACTCCAAACCGATAGATGGGCGATCCCATATGAAGTTAATCACTTCTCGCTCCGATCAATTTTTATGCACTTGCTTCAACCCATTTAGTTAAATAGTCAGTTAGAACAAAAAGAAATTTTACCTTCCTGGGCCTTTGTGGTAAGGGACCAACTATGAGCATCCCCTATTTCATGAACATCCATGGTGACACCACTAAATACAAAAGTTCTGTCGGTTGATGCATTAACTATGCATGACGCTGACACTTATCACATTTTTATACAAATGCCTTTGCGTCTTATTACATCCGGGACCAATAGTAGCCATCCCTTATTAATTTGGGAACCAACAAATTTACACCAGAGTGATTTTTGCATACTCCTTCGTGAACCTATCTCATCACATAATCAACCTCCAATGTCCCTAAACACCAAGACATGGTCCTTGAAAATACCTTCTTACCATCAACAAGGAAATTGCGAGCAACTTTAGTTCGAAACTGTTACATCCCGCATTTCTGTACGTTGAACTTTCGTCGTAAGTTAACCAACATAAGTTCGGGAATGAGATTATTTTGAGATTATAAGCACTATGCTATTTCAAATAAGTGATGAGTAAATTCGTGAAGGTGTTGGCAATGTGGGTATAAAATACAGTCCAAGTATAATATCCCATATTCATGGACTAGTGCCACACAAGGTACCACATGACCATGATAGTAAGGTGTATAACATGTGTTAAAAATAAGTAGTATTTTAAGTAATTTGAGATAATTCCTAAATTATGGGGATAATTGATTAATGGTAGGGATAATTGTGATATTAAGAAGGATTATGTGGATAAGGATGTTCTTTTGGGGTTTCCACATGGCACTAAACCAAGCAAAAGTGGAAAAATGTCCATGATGAGTCAAAAAGACGTAGGGTTGCCTTGATTATACGTTCTTCTTTTTATAACTTAGAGAATTGGAGCTAAGTAGCCTAATTTGGTTTCTTACTAGAATGCCATTTGGAAGATATGACCAGCAAGCTAAAGCCCTAGATAATCTTCCAACAACTTTAAATACATGGATTATAAAGGAAGTGATTGGAAAAAGAAACGCATACAATCTTAAGAGACTTCCAACTAAGGGTCTCTTATTTAATACGTCTTGCAAAGACCAAAATTGAGGAATTCTCAAATGAATTCATATGAATTTCATAATGCTACAGCAGTGTGAGACGCAATTCGGAGAGAGTACGGTACAATCTTTCTCAGGAATATCATACGGATTTTCCCCTACTTCGATCCGACATTACATATTTTATCGCAATCAACGTGTATTGGAGGAATTTTCAAGAAAATCGGTTCAGGTATGTTAAGGCTATTCCTTCTTTCTTTTTGGCATGATCTATACGACACAAACGAAACGAGTAAATGCACAACTTCCATAAATGACTCTACTCATAGAAGTATTAGAGGTGTCTATGTTCTTGAATTCCCATATGTCTTATTGTTCTATCATCTGTTCATTGGTCTCAGAAAATACGTAGTTGATAAAGTTTATCCGAAAAGTATATTGATCTTATTAATATATTTTTATGCATTTCATTAATTTATAAATGTACATTGACCCATGACCAGATGGCGTTATATAGGCGTATATATATGTACTTATATGTATATGGAATATGCTAAAAGGTTACGACGTTATAGATGCACCACCACCTGATCAACTGGTATACGTTGATGATGTTTCCCTATGCGGCCGAAATGATATGATGAGATTCCATCAGAGGCTTGATGATGTTATGAACGCATATACCTATGCATGGTATGACATTTATACGCATATGCATGACATTATAAAAATGAAATGATTCACAAAGATATGCAGACGTACATGTCGAGTCATTTACTCCATGTTTCTCACATGTCTATTATTTACTGATTTTCATTCCTTACATACTCGGTACATTATTGGTACTGACGTCCCTTATCCCCGGGGATGCAACGTTTTATGCCCATAGGTCTCGATAGATAGGTCGAGAGTACTCTAAGTAGGCGATCAACTCAGCGGAAGATGTTGGTGCACTCCATTTGCTCCGAAGTTGCTTGTTTGGTCAGTATGATTTAGATGTGTATTGTTTGGTATGGCGGGACTCTGTCCCGACCTTTATGACAATTATGTATCCTTAGAGGCTTGTATACATATGTCATGTACATAAAATATTGTATGGACTTGACGGCCTATATTTAGTGTACGAGTGGTTTATTTGGTCTTAGAGGCGCATATGTCTTATGTATAAGTTAGTATTACATGTTGTATTCTACCTATTTCACGACAGCCTCTCCGGCTTAGTTATCTATGATAGTATGATATGAAAAAATACGTTATGTTGGTACTCGGTTGAGTAAGGTACCGAGTGCCCGTCGTGACCCATCGGTTTGGGTCGTGACAAAAGTGGTATCAGAGCAGTTATGTCCTAGGGAGTCTACAAACCATGTCTAGTAGAGTCTTGTTTAAGGGTGTGCTGTGCACCATACTTATAAGCATGAGGCTATAAGGAATTTAGGACTGTCACTCTTTCTTATTACTCTAGATCGTGTGGTAGAGCTCAGTTGTAAGAAATAAATTTCCTAAACTCTATCTTATTCATAATACAACGATGCCTGCATCTAGATAGACGGTTGGTAATGGATTCAATGCGACTGTGGAGGAGTTGAGTCAGAGGAACTCGATTTTGCATCATGCTATGATGAGTAAATGTGAGGTCTTCAGCAGATTATGCGTGTACTAAAAGGTGTAAGGTTCTTGATAAGGAGATTTAAGTCAAGAATACTTATCCAGTCTTACGGTAAAAAGGAATAACTGAATCAGAAGTTAGACACAAGTTTCAACAAGTAAAAGAAGCAAAGTGAAGAAGGGTACGAGGTACCCAGTTAATAAAGATTATCATTATTTACCATTCAGGAAGGGAGATATGAGCATTTTGAGTTACCTTCAACAGTAACATATGTCTGTACAACGGCCACACAAATCTCAATTATGTCCTATTGGAGCAAAAAGAAAAAAAAATGTCTTGTTGAAAGTTTTCAGAATAAAGTGATAGACAGAAATGTTAGCGGGAAATAAGAAGAGAGTTAATGTGATACATGGATGACAGCGGTAGGTAAAAAAATGACTGTATTACAGAGTCTATAGTTAAGTAAAGTAAAAGACAAAAAGTGACAGGACTTGATACCACAAAAGAGTAAAGGCCTTACAGTCATACCCTCGTTTCGAGAAATAAGTTTGTGACTTTAACGTGATTACCAGAAGGAAAAGTTAGACACCAGAATAATAGAAATCAGTATGGGCTGGTGAACAAGATAAACTAAACATGAACTGGGGACTGAGTGATTTGATAATAGTCGGCATTATGAGAATTTCAGATTGCGTTCTGGCGATAAAAGAATGGACGAAAGAAGAATAACCCTTAAAGGTCATTTAGGAAGACACTTTCTTAAAGAAAGCAATGTGAGCAAAGTTAAGCTTAAAGGACTAAGTGTTCCAGTTACACTAAGTGTCACCCTCGTGAGTAAGAAATTTTGTTATCCTTAGCGCAGAAGGATTACCGCAAGGTGGAGAAATTTTGTTATCCTTAGCGCAGAAGGATTACCGCAAGGTGGGTAAGAGTCATCGATGATGTGAAAAGACGCCAAAGAGGTAGAACATCTATACGTAGATCATCGTAGCGCTAAATCTTAGTACTTCTGATATTAAAAGTAATATTCGAGACCATATGAGTTGCACAAAAGTTTCGGCATGCGTGAGAACTCAGATAAGCTAAGTATGCACGCAACAAAGGGGCAAAAAGACCAGGAAAAGCGATTGCTTACGTTTAAAGAAAGCTAAAATGGAACAAAAGGAATTATTCGATTAATGATCAACCGTAGAAGACTCCGGTATAAGTTAAAAAAAGGAATTGGTTCCAGGTCATAGAAAAAGGATTGAATCATTAGAAGATTATATCATGGTGTTCCATAACATCCATGAAAGGCTAAAGTAATAACAAAATGCCATGAGCCGCAAATCGGAAGATAGCTTAATCCTACATAAAGGCTGATCAGAAGAAAGAGGAAACTAAAGAGTTACATCAACTAAGTAAATTATGAGTCTGCTTATTGGACCCAGAAAGTTATAGACATCATAATTGAGAATATTGCAGAATCACTCTTAATATCAGAGGTACAAAAGAGATAGTACAATAGCCATATTCTATAACGGCTCTACGATAAAGCCAGTTAGAAGTGTCCCAACCTAATAAGAAGTTAGTGTGAAGATCTCACGAGATTTTGTAAAGAGGTGCATGTATTATAATAGAAATTCATGACGTGGATGAAAATTATACCTATGTGGAGGGGAGGTCATGAAAGAGATAGAAGATGTGATGTGAGACTTTAAGGTAAGTAAAGTAAAGGTGAACAATGTACGAGATACTCAAAAGTAGAAGGTTGAGAATAGTCCATACTTCGGATAGAAGGCTAGAAGCGTGTGGATTCAATATCCAGGAATGATAGGAAGGAAGGTTGCGAATAGTATAAATAGATACGCAGAGGTTGCAAGCTAAAGTATAGTAAAGCGATGAGGTTTTATAATAGGATTAAGTGTGAGAAAGGGCGAGTAAGAAGGTGCGAGAATGGATAAGTCCTTGAGATTGAGCCCATGACAACAAGAGCGCTAATGGTTTCTCTAAGTTATAAAAAGTTCAGTATAGTCTGAATGAACTCAAAGGAATCTAAGACTAATAGCATCTAGAGTGGAATGCGGGTGTGATTGTGATAGATAAATTATGACGTTTGGGCCTTCGATTGAGCACTTATTTGAAGAAAAAAAAGGGATTTCATGAATTGCAGAGGATTAAAATACCCACGTAAGTGAATCACATTGGGATGCTATGAAATATGGTTATGGAAGTATAGTATCTTCCCTAGGTGGATCGCTCTAATTACCCAAGATGTCGCCGATGAGACGTGGGCCCTAGTGGCAGTGTTACATAAGAGGTCAAGTCATCAATGGTAGATTATGGATCAACATTAAGGTGAATCAACAGTGGATGGACAAAAATTATAAAGTATGAGGTGAGATTAGGCCGTCATTCTTAAGATGAACAAGTAATGAGAAAGCATTAAAGGACTTAGATTTATACATATGGGGATAAGTAACGAAAGTAACCGGGAGTTTGGTAGCACACCTCAGTAACGATAAAACGAAGTAAGAGTTATAGTATAATATGACCTACCTTGATGCAGTAAAGTCATACATATGGATAACCAGGGCTATGAAATAAGATATAACAATATTCATAAGTTCAACAAAGTATCAAGCAAAGAACTTCAGTATACCTATAGATGCCCATAGAGAAATCTTATCAAGCTATATGTTTACAAAGTGAGGCCTAGAGATTGGCAAAAAGCTGGAGGAAAAAGGACAGAAGACTCGCATAGGCGCACTTACAAGGAAAAAGTCGTACATACTGCATAATAGAAGGTAACAACAGTTACGAGATTGGAAGGATTCTGACCACAAGTCATGGTGTGAGAAAGAGGCCTAAAGGGGGGAATGCCCTGGCCTTTGGATTAATTCGCAGAACAGTTGCCTAGATGACAAGGAGAGTACTAAAGTATTCGCGAGAGCCATACGTTATGAAAATGATAAGTGCATCAGTCAATGTTCGAGGAAGAATTGTTCCAAAGGGGGGAATGATGTTACATCCCGTATTTTTGTACGTTAAAGTTTTGTCGTAAGTTAACCGACGTAAGTTTGGGAATGAGATTATTTTGAGGTTATAAGCACTATGCTATTTCAAACAAGTGATGAGTAAATTCGTGAAGGTGAGAGGTAAGAAAATCAAAGAAAATGAATTTCATCAAAGTTTAAAAATTTGGGGACAAAATACGATCCAAGTATAATACTCCATATTCATGGACTAGTGCCACACAAGGTACCACATGACCATGATAGTAATGTGTATAAAGTGTGTTAAAAGTAAGTAGTATTTTAAGTACTTTGAGATAATTCCTATAATTGATTAATGGTAGGGATCATTGTGGTATTAAGAAGGATTATGTGGATAAGGATATTCTTTTGGGTTGCCACATGGCACTAAACCAAGCCAAAGTGGCAAAATGTCCATGATGAGTCAAAAATACGTAAGGTTGCCTTGATTATACGTTCGTCTTTGTATAACTTAGAGAATTGGATCTAAGTTGCCTAATTTGGTTTCTTACTTGAATGCCATTTAGAAGATATGACCAGCAAGCTAAAGCCATGGATAATCTTCCAACAACTTTAAATAAATGTCTTATAAAGGAAGTGATTTGAAAAAAGAAACGCATACAATCTTAAGAGACTTCCAACTAAGGGTCTCTTATTTAATACGGCTTGAAAAGACCAAAATGGAGGAATTCTCAAATGAATTCATATGAATTTAATAATGCTACAGCAGTGTGAGACGCAATTCAGAGAGCACGATACATTCTTCCTCAAGAACAACATGTATTGGAGGGATTGTCAAGAAAGTTTGTTCAGGTATGTTAAGGCTATTACTTCTTTGTTTTTGGCATGATCTATAAGACACAAACAAAACGAGCAAATACAAAACTTCCATATTTTCAATGACTCTACTCATAGAAGTATTAGAGGTGTCTATGTTCTTGAAGTCCCATATGTCTTATTGTTCTATCATCTGTTCATGGGTCTCAGAAAAATACATAGGTGATAAAGTTTATCCGAAAAGTATATTGATCTTATAAATATATTTTTATGCATTTTATTCATTTATACATCTACATTGACCCATGAAAGATGACGTTATATACGCGTATATATATGTACTTATATGTATGTGGGATATGGGAAAAATGTTAAGGCGTTATATATGCACCACCACCTGATCAACTGGTATACATTGATGATGTTTCCCACAGTGGCCGAGATGATATGATGGGATGCCCTCAGAGGCTTGATGATGTTATGAAGGAATATACCTATGCATGGTATGACATTTATACGCATATGCATGACATTATAAAAATGAAATGATTCACAGAGCTATGCAGACGTACATGTCGAGTCTTTTACTCCTTGTTCTCTCATGTCTATTATTTACTGATTTTCATTCTTTACACACTCGGTACATTATTGGTAATGGCGTCCCTTTTTCCTGGGGACGTTGCATTTCATGCCTGCAGGTCTCGATAGACTAGCCGAGAGTCCTATAAGTAGGCGATTAGCTCAGCGGAAGTGTTTGGTGCACTCCATTTGCTCCGGAATTGCTTGTTTGGTCAGTATTAGTTAGATGTGTATTGTTTGGTATGGAGGGACTCTATTCTGACCATTATGATAATTATGTATCCTTATAGGCTTGTAGACAGATGTCGTGTACGTAAAAGATTGTATGGCCTTGTCGGCCTATGTTTAGTGTACGAGTGGTTATTTTGGTCATAGAGGCGCATATGTCTTATGTATATGTTGGTATTACATGTTGTATTATACCTATTTCAAGAAAGCCTCTCCATATCAGTTATCTATGATAGTATTATACAAAAAGATACGTTATGTTGGTACTCGGTTGAGTAAGGTACCGGGTGTCTGTCGCGGCCCATCAGTTTGGGTCGTGACAGAAACGCCCTGGATGCTTTTGGATCTTCAGAAAATTTCCATGCCCTAAATACTACTCTACAAACTTATTTCTATGATCCCAAATTAGGTTGGTTGAGTTAAATTTACAATATCCTCCTACGTCTAATACCAAAGTCAACAGTTCAACGAGCGCACTAAAATCAACTTTTCTTTTTGGTGGACGACCCCAAATTGGCCAATGCGTCTGCCTCCGCGTTATCTTCTATTGGAATGTGGATGATCGACCATTCCCTGAACCAAGAAAGTAATATTTGAAATTTATTCAAGTATTATTTCATGCGCTCCTCCTTGATATCGAAAATTCCATATACCAAGTTCACTACCAGCTGGGAGTCACACTTTATTTCAATTACATTGGAGCCTAGTCCACGTGCTAACTCAACTACTTCAATCAAAGCCTCGTACTCAACTACATAGTTAGTTAATGGTACAGTTCTAATGGCCTGTCTTAAGGTTTCTCCCAAAAGAGTGATTAATATTGTCCCACGTCTGGACTCTTTTACATGGGAAGCTCCATCTGCAAACTAGGTCCAAACACCTGAGACAGTTCCCGGCACCAGAATAACTTCTTTAGCAGCTAAAGACATCATTCTCGGACTAAAGTTAGCCACGAAGTTGGCTATAACAATGACTTGATATCCGTCCAAGGTTTATGTTCTATATTCTAAGAGACTTAACCAACATATCATTAAAATAAACCTCCATTATTTTATCAATTTTCTGTTCTAACATTTTATTAACGAGCCTTTGGTAAGTGGCCTCGGTACTCTTAAGCCCTAAAGTCATCACATTATAGTAGTATGTGCAAAAATTTGTGATATACGAGGTTTTTTCTTGATCTTCTCGGTGCATCATAATTTGTTTATACCCGGAATACACGTCAAGAAAGATCATTAACTCGTGACAAGTCGTAGCATCTATCATTTGATCAATGTTTGGCAATGGGAAAGAGTCTTTAGGGAATGCCTTATTCAAATCTTTATAATATATATACATTCTAAATTTTATATTCTTTTTACGCACAACCACTACGTTACCTAGCCAATCGGGATAATTTACCTCTCGAATAGAACCTATATTTAGTAAACATGTCACCTCTTCTTTGACAAACCTATTTCGACCTCCTACTACTGGTCGTTTCTTCTGCCTTACCGGAGGAAAATCAAGGTCCAATGGAATACTTGTCATATATGAGTGAGATCACATAAAACATCGACGTTAAATTTAAGAAAATCAATAAATTTAAACCTTAATTCGGGGATCAACTCCATTCCCAACTGGAACGTCCATTCTAAGAACTCCGTGAATAAAGCAACTTGTTCGAGCTCCTCTAAGGTCGATTTGTTTCATGTGTTTCCTCCGATACCTTATATAAATATGGTGACTCCTTTTATCCATTATCTTCGATCAGGATGGAAGAGGGCACCGACTCCTATAGTTGTTATTTGCTGGTTTCTTCTGCCTTAGTACTGGACAAGGTAACTACATTCATTTCTCTTGCAGCTATTTGATCTTCTCTAATCCGTTTGACCCCTTGCGGTGTGGGTAACCTTAGCAAGTAATGATAAGTTGACGACACAACCTTTATTTCATTAATCCATGGCCTTCCAATAAATATGTTGTATCCTATGTCTCCATCTAACACTTCGAATAAGGTGGTCTATGTTACGGCTTCAGCATGCGTGGGCAGTAAAATCTCTCCCTAAGTCGTTACACTTGTTAGATTGAACCCGACCTGAATCTTTGTTGCCGGAACTATATTTCCGATTAACTTTGATTGTTTCAAACCTCTCCATTGAATGATATTGGTTGAACTACCCGGATCAACCAACACAAGTTTAATTTTAAAATTTAAGGCATTAAGAGATACTACCAAAGCATCGTTGTGTGGTAGAAAAAAGGACATCAACATCCTCTTCCTTGAAAGTGATTTCATCATCTTCTAAAGCTCATCGGATCCTTTTGCCATGAGTTAGTGATATCTTTGTCTTCTTTTCTGCTGAAAATGTCACCCCATTTACTTCGTCACCACCAAAGATCATGTTTATCGTCACATGAGGTGACCCTGTAGCCAGTTTTGCTGGCTCATCGGCGTCTCTATTTTTTTCATAAATACTTTTGGCATAATCACTTTAAATTCTCTAAGGTGACCATTATTCAATAATATTACAACCTCTTTACGAAGGTACCGGCAGTCCCAGTACTATGACCATGCATTCAATGGAATTCACACCATAGATTAGGATCCCTTAGACTAGGATCCAATCGAATTGGTTTGGGGAACCTAGCATCCTTAATGTTTCTCATAGCTGACACCAATTCTACTAAAATGATGTTAAAGTTATCGTCAGATAACTATGGTTGTGCTGAATCCAGAGAACTCGATGGTTCCTTCTCCAGTAAAGCTCTGTTACTCCGACCATGATCCGACCTTCTATCGGATACAAACATGTCTGATGATGGAAATCCTTTATTTCCCGCCCATCCCTTTCAAAAGGCTGAAAGCGACTCCTAGAATACCTCTAATTTGTATCAAAGTCAGCTTTGAAATTCTCTGATTATGATCACGATTACGTCCTTTGGAAAACACCGAAGATCTCAATTGATCATCTTTTATTCAGATATTTGATTCATAACGATTATGGACATCTGCCCATGTGGTTGCCTGAAATTCCAACAAACTTTCCTTATGTTTCTTGGAGGCATCAGAGCTCAATGTATTTAGACCTTTGGTCAACGCTTCAGTTTCCCACTCATCTGGTACTACCGACAACAACATACTCTCCTTTTTATACCGGATCAATAACTCTCGTAATAGTTTGAATTCTCCTTGAGCGGTTCTAAATATATCCGCCTTTATAGCTTGGACTTATCTAACCCCAACATGATCGTTTAAAAAGAATCTGCAAGCATTTCAAAAGAATTAATGGAATGCTCAGGTCAAAGAGAATACCAAGTCAAAGGACCCTTCGTTAGGGTTTAGGAAAATTTCTTCAACAAGACAAATTCGATCTCGTGCAGGGCCAAGTCATTTACTTTCACATACATAGTTTAAGTTGTAATATGTCCTTGTGGATCCGAAATCCCTTCATACTTAGGTATATCTGTCATCTTGGATCTTTTTGGAATCGATTCCGCGGCCGCACTTTGTTTGAATGGAAACTCTGTATATTTCCTTGAATCCGATGGTGCTCCCTAAATCTGATCTTTCCGAGCATGGAATTCTTTAGCATTTTGGTATATTCGTCCATTCATTTCCATCATGAATCTCATGAGTTCAGTTTTAAAAGGATTGTTAGCGTTGTTGTCATTTTCGGATCCACGACCTACACCACCTGCCTCATTTTTATCAAAACCGAACTCCTCCCCTAGAGCAATGTTACCAGTCCTTTGAAATGTTAACGAAAGTTCCTACTTTAATTTCGTCATCACCCGCTCTTGTCTTGAGAGGTGATTCATAATTTTCCTTTGTTGCTCCCTAAAAAAATTGATCATTTTCATAACTCTTTCATCGTCCATATCATCAGGAGTTGGACTTCTCATATGTCGAAGATTTTGTTCTCTACAAACTGCAGTTGTTTCATCCCCTTAGTTGCGAGTTTTACTAGTTGAAAGATCACGCTAGAACTTATCCGCGTTGTTTGTTCCATCATTGTAAGAGTTGTTCACGTTATTGGCCACCATATTTAATTTTTGTTTTACGAGAAAAAAGAACCAAAATGCGTTAGTAACGGATTAATGGTCTAGACAGGTACTCTCAAGTGGACAACTTGAGAGGGAAAGGCAAGGGACCGTTGACTGCACCGCTGATAGACTAGTCTACCACGATAAGCCTTTTCGATTTTAAAAGGGTAATTTTGGAAGAACGTGGAAACTCATCAAGCGCCGGTATGTTGATAATTGGCACGAATGGCGTATGATGTGGAGCATGGTTTATGCATAGATAAATACACTTTGCCAAGTATTTTGCATGAATGAATATGTAAAAAGTAGTAATAAATAGCAAGAATAAACAAGGAAAGATAAGGAAGAAAAAAGGAAGAAGTTAGTTTATTTCATAGAATATAGACAAAGCAAGTAACGAAGTAGACATGATATAGCAACTTGACAAGATAAAAGCGGATGTGCATGTCATAGCAAATTAGACAACACATGTGAGAAAGGGAGGGGATATGCATGTCAGAACAAGTTTAAACATATAGAGGCGAATAAGGGAAGAGATGTGCATAAAGAAAATAATCCACATACGTCAAGTTCATTATGGTAATAGCCCAAGTATATCTCATGTAGAGTCGCCATGCTGTTACACCCCTTTTTCTCGCAAAAGCGGGGTTCGACATATGGAAACTCTTTTAAATAGGTATTAAAAGAGAAGATTCACCACCTAACGATTTTAAGGTGCGTTAAGGCAGCTATTGTGCAAATAACTCTGTTTGACTAGTCAGCGTCACCAAAGATCGGGTAAGGGCTCAAATTACCTCAAAAAGAAGTTGTTAGGAACTCTTCGAGGTCCACAACCGTGGGTCCCATCCGAACTTAGAAATATGTGGATTATGTAATTAGACTAGGTGGTCAAAAAACAAAGAGAATATAAAGGTCGAAGAAGTTCATTATAACACAATTGGTACAAATCTTAAGGGCTACAATGATACGACTACAATGTTCAAATGACTAAATGTAGATATCAAGTACATAAAGGAAGGGGGGGGGGGGGTCCTATGTTTTTTAGCCTAAAGGATCACCCCATGCAACATAAATAATACTTCGCAACTCCTTTTAGATAGAAGTTGCTCATATTATTCAGCGGGCACAAACTATCATCTCCTGCTACCCGCTTATTATGTTAAAGTTGTTTACCTAAAGCGTTCTAATTCAGTTCTAAGTCGTGTCCTATGCGTGCACTACCCGTCCCATGCCTATGGCCCAGGAGGCTTTGGACCTACTATTTGGATGGTTCTAGGCTTCACTTAGGTTTCTCAAAAATATTAAATCTAAGCAATATTCAAAACATGTAGGACTACACTTAAAGACAATAAATGGCTCAAGTTGGCTCCCACATGTAAGCAATAAATGCACACGAGCAGGTTCATAGTATAGGCAGCAGACAAATTTCAGAATTAAGACGAACAAGAATCCTTAAATCTTATAGTCCTGGCTTCTATGTGATTTTGATTTTTAAACGTACAGGCAGTGTTGTCGTCTCAGGACAACAAATTTGCAGCTCGTAAGTATTAAAAATCCTATTGGCATAATCTCTAAATTGTTTGCGCAATGAGGCAGTGAAACCGTTTGATAGTTCAAAATTGCTCGTGTTTGATTTTTAGCATACTTTCTAGGCGAGCAACAGGATCCTATAGGCAGGATTTCTAAGAGTTAGAAATTGAAAGTGGTTCTATAATATTTCATTCCTATAGCCATGCTTTCTAGGCGAGCAATGTGATGGGAATAGCAGTAATAGTAGCCAATTCAATTATAGTCCTATAGGCATGATATCTACACATGTTAATAGAGCAAATTGAACAAATAATCACTGATGTTGCAACACAATAGGCTGCTAATAATGTGTGGGAGTGGAGCATGTGAACAAGTAAAATATTCACATCCTATAGGCATGATCTCTAACAAACATATTGATATAGAGCATATTGAGCCAAATGAAACACTTAGATCCTATAGGAAGGATTCCTAACAAATGCATAGGAATGGTGCACATCGAGGAAAATGAAATATTTAGGTCCTATAGGCATGTTTCTACCCTTTCAAGCGAACGTTAGGATAGACTCGTTTTTCCAATTTCACTATCAATCCAAATGTTGTTATTACAAATTATTACAGGCCCAATGAATATAAATATAAACATTACACACGGAAAACTACAGGCCCAAAAGCAGGTCCAAAAGTGAAAAATAACCCAATACTGCCTGGGCCATCAACAAGCTCACTTTTTGTCACGACCCGAAATCCCACCTTTCAGACCGTGACTGCGCCTAACGTTGAACCCGCTAGACAAGGCAACGTACACAACACCTTGACAATTTCAAAACAACTTGACAGTAATAAAGCAATATTCTTTCAAACCTTTACTGCAATAACCAGAACCACTTCAAATGTTTTACAGCAGAAATGTAATAATACTCCGAAAAATGCATAATGAAATGGTAAAGATAACAACATCGCAAAATCCCAAAACCGGGGTGTCACAACCTCACGTACTGTCTATAAGAGTACTAAATACAAGTTTGAAAGGAAATACATTATTGTCTTTAGAACGGGAGGAGAAATAAGACAATAAGATACTAATAGCAGGAGAGACTCCAGGGCCCACGAACACCAGTGGTATACCTTGAAGCTCGATGTGGACTGAAGGTGTCTCCCTCAGAGCGGTCCACGGGGTCCGGAAGCGGAATCTGCACAACATAGAGCAGTGCAGTGTAGTATCAGTACAACCGACCCCACGTACTGAGTAAGTGCCGAGCCTAACCTCGGCCGAAGTAGTGACGAGGCTAGACTTAGCAAATAACGTTCACCTGTCCTATTCTACAACACAAAATACAAATAACAAAACCAGGAAGAATAACAGTCATATACGGGGAACGAGAGTAGATAAAGGGAGAAACAGTAAGATAGAGCAGTTGATTAACATCAAGTAAGAAAAGAAACAATTTACCGAAGACTAATAAGGTATGAATGAAATGACTGAATGATAACAATGGCACGGCATCACCCTTCGTGCTTTTACTCTCTTCCTCACCAATGCAATGTATGATGTAATCAATGTAAAACATGGCACGACATTAACCTTCGTGCTTTCAATAAATGTAAACATGGCACGACATTAACCTTCGTGCTTTCAATGAATGTAAACATGGCACGACATCACCCTTCGTGCTTTACTCTCTTCCTCACTATGCATGTCATGATGTAATAATGTAAAATATGGCACGGCATCACCCTTCGTGCTTTACTCTCTTCCTCACTATGCATGACATGATATAATCGATGTAAAACATGGCACGACATCACCCTTCGTGCTTTACTCTCTTACTCACTATGCATGACATGATGTAATCAATGTAAAAACATGGCACGACATCACCCTTCGTGCTTTACACTCTTCCTCACCAATGCAAGACAATGTGTATGGTGAGGAATGCGGCATAGTGGGTAAAATACAGTTCAAATCACCCGACAAGAGGAAAATATCAGTCAATATCTCAATAAATGCCCGACAAGGGTCTCAGCTATAACCAAACAACTCAATATATATACTGTATACTTGGATCCTCAATTGAACCAACATTTCATAATCTCTACAACCAGTACACCAACCACAATCAACTCCTCAAGTAGAGACAATTACAGAGTATGATGAATATTGAAGAAATAACTGAATTTTTATGAAAAATAGACTCACGGGCATGCTTGACTCACAATGTATAGGTACTCGTCACCTCACCTATACATTGAACATGATAAACACATAACACATAACATACAATACCTAATCCCTCACCAAAGTTAGGCAAGACACTTACCTCGGTCCAAAGTATAGCAATCAACCCTCTAAGACCGTCTTTCCTTTATTATCCGACTTCGAGACAACGATATCTAGGTATAATTAATTCAATAATATCAATAAAGACTCAATAACACGATCCCATAGCCTAGATATGCAATTCATATCATTCTTCCAAAAATACCAAAATTCGACCCCGGGCCCGTTTGGTTCAAACTCGAGGTTCGGACCAAAACTCGATCAACCATAACCCCACGAGTTCAAATATATGATTTGTTTCAAGATCCGACCCCAAATTGAGGTTGAATCATCCAAATTTCCCTAAAACCTAACTCTACCCAAAACCCCTAATTTCTACTTGATTTTATGATTTTAGGCCTAGATTTCTAGTGATAATGGAAGGAAAATGGAAGAATTAGAAGTTAAGATCACTTACCCAAGTGGCTATGGAGGAAATCTAGCTTGGGAATCGCCTATGAGGTCTTGGAGAAGAAGAAGTTGGTGAATTATGAAAAATCCCGTGTAAGTATTCTGTTTTTGAGTTAAAGAATTAACTGTGCGGTTTTGTTCATCGCGATCGCAGGAAAAGGGCTGCGATCGCGAAGAATTGGGTCCTAACTCACTGCGATCGCAGAAGAGAGGTTGTTATCGCGGAATAGAGCCTAGCTGACCCTATGCGATCGCAGGAAGAGATTTGCGATCGCGGAACACTGGGGTATCACACTATGCGATCGCGGGTCGAAGGGATGCGATCGCGGAAGAGACCTGGACAGACCTCTGCGATCGCGGATCAAAGGCTGCGATCGCGGAGAAGAAAACACCAGATATCAGCAGCTGAGAAAAAAAACTCAGAAATTTCCAAGCCTATTTCACCCCGTTAGCTACCCGGAACTCACCCGAGCCCTCGGGTCTCAAAACCAAAAACACACACGACTACCAAAAAATCCTACGGACTTATTCAAGCATTTAAATCACTAAAATATCATCAAAATCATCGAATCAAACCTCAAAACTCTTAGAATTTTCTTAAAACTTCATAAAGCTTAA
>ML255475.1:43749-54200 GCA_005239495.1 Nicotiana undulata
AAGTCCCATATTTTCCTACGGACCCTCCGGGACCGTCAAATCACGGGTCCGGGTCCGTTTACCAAAAATGTTGACCAAGGTCAACTTTACTCAATTATTTATTATAAAAATTCCATTTTTATCAGATTTTCACATAGAAGCTTCCCGGCTACATGCCCGGGCTGCGCATGCATATCGAGGTGAGATTAACGGAGGCTTTCGGAGCTTGGAAACATAGATTTAGCTTAATTAACTCAGGATGACCTTTTGGGTCATCACACTTTTCTATGAATAGCAGGCCTAGATGCGAACTCAGCTTAAGCACTGGAGTGTATCAATTGTACAACCCAAGTCCATGTTTTGAAACCATGTTAAGACCAAAATGGAGTCTCACTTACCAAAAAAATATGAGTTAACAAATACACATAGCAATCACTTAAAGAATTTTGTACCAATTAACAACGAATAAGTGATAGAATTTACCAAAGAGAGCATTTGTATTTTTTAGAAGAACCCATGACAGGATTGATTAAACAAATATATGCAAACTGGAGAATCAATAGGGAAAAGCCTCATCATGCAAGTTGATACTAACATTAAAGGCTCAAACACTTAGCAAGAGATAACATATTGAGCAGAAAAATATGTTGAGAGAGAGTTAGGGGGGATCAAGTGTTCTAAAGTTTTAAGATAAACATATCAAAGTGCATAACACCAAACGAGTTCAGAATAGAGCACTAACTTAGGATTTAAAGCCTAGGGATCCATATCGTGTTGAGTATCCATCACAATACCAGAAACAGACATGCCAATTTCACATCAATTAAGACATGCCGGTATGAAACCTTATAGGAGAAAAATATAAGTTATGATATCTACTCTAAAGGTCTCAACTAATCACTGAGGGATACTGGATCAAGCAAACCAAAGACATATAAAGTGACGAAATAACATGGAAACATGTCAATAACATGGTGGGCATGAATGTCTTAACAGAGATTAGAACATGAGTTAGTCATAATAAAAATTCAGAACAAAGCGGGGAAGTAAACTCATGACACACAGCAGATGTAAAGATTCAGGTACCAACACACTAGGCTAAATAAGCTTAAGAGAATCAAAATTGTTCAAGTTAAGCATGTGCAATAACATGTTTCAGAACTGGGAAATTTAGGTAGATTCAAATGCTAAAGAAGTTCATATCACAAAAAACAAATTCTATGCCAACAAGGCTGCAAACAGAGATGGACTAGAAATACATTGAGTCACAAAATTTCAGTGATATGAACGTGCAAGGTATGAACACAAGAGAATAAAATTGCAAAAGCCAAGAAACTTACCAATTATCAATTGGTAAACAGACAAGCAAGAAAGAACAACTTCAACAGTACTCTAAACGTCAACAAAGAGCAGTAGAACCCAGAATCTTAGTGCGTCAGAGTTCCCAAGTGTAACGACCCAAATTTGCCTTCGTTGGGTATCGTGACGGCACCTAGTCTCTACGACTAGGTAAGCCTAAAACTTGCCGAGAAATAAAAAAATCAATTTAATAATTGAAATAGAGAAGAAGAAGAAGAAAACACATAATTCAGCCGCTCGGCATATACAATTTTACTTCCCAAAACCATGAATGTCACGACAATCACAAGCTCTATACTAAATGTATCTCTATTCAATAAAATAGTAGAAAGTACATAGGTCCTCTATGCCTATACTAGAGTAGAAGGGGAATAGTGGGATTCTGCGGACGCGGCAGAATTACCTCGCGGTCTCCTGGCAGCTACTAGAATGACTCCTAGCCACGATACTAGGTGCTGGTACCTGGATCTGCACATGGAAAACATGCGCTGGAAAGGGCATGAGTACTCCACAATTAGTACCCACTAAGTGCCAAGCCTATCCCAGTCAAGTAGTGACGAGGTCAGGTTAAGGCTCTACCGGGTGTTTATAATAAAAACAGTTTGAAATTTCACAGAGAGATATAATAAGCTAAAGCAAAATCAGTAGAAACAGTAAGGTGAAAGAAATAGTAAAAGGGAGCCCTCGGCTCAGCACAACGTATCTCACAGTATTAGATATGCAATGCAGTACAGGGGGAAAGCTCCCAGAACCTAGTCCGTAGTCCCAATTTAGATATGCGATGCAGTAAAGGGGGAAAGCTTCCGGAATCCCGCCTGTAGTCCTAATTCAAATATGCGATGCAGTATAGGAGGAAAGCTCCTGCAATCTCGTACATAGTCCCAATTTAAATATGCAATGCAAAGGAATACCAGATATTGTTTATTTGAACAGTTCAGGAAGAATCACAGGAAAATACGGATAAAACTACCTAAACAGGGTGCAATTAGTAACAAATAGGATAAACTCAAGTAAAACAGGTAGACATGCTTATTCCTAAGCTAAACTACACAGTTAGTACATGAAACGATGAAATAGGAAAAAAAATGATTTAAGACTTGAAGGGAAAAATGGAGTTTTAGAAACAATGGCCCGTGTACGCACTCGTCACCTCACGTACACGGTGCCCATATAACAAAACAGTATCAAAACAACCTAAGGGGAAGTCCCCAACACAGAGTTAGGCAAGCCACTTACCTCGACTACGCTAATCAACTCAATACCACACTCTTGCCACGAGTATCCGACTCCGGGTGGCCCAAATCTATTCAACTCAATTGCATAAAGTAAATATCAACTCAAGGAACCAAAATAGCTAATAAATTCGAAGCTAATACGCAAAATTTAGAAAATTACCAAAACGTCCCCTAGGCCCACATCTCGGAATCGGGTAAAATATATAAATTTCGGACACTCATTCACTCACGAGTCTAGTCATATAAGAATTTCTCAAATCGTATGTGAAAATCCCAATCATAACTCAAGAATTCGGCCTAGGAAGTTTATCCCATTTTTCCCACCAAAATTTCGAATTTAAAGGCTAGATTTAAGGGTGAAATCATGGAAACTAGTCTAAATCGGATAGAAATCACTTACCCAAGTTGCCTGGGTGCAAAACCCTCCAACATCGCACTTCCCGAGCTCTCAAACTCAAAAAATGTGAAAAATGGCTTAAACCCTTGAAATTGGGTCTTTAAATGTCTGCACAGCTATTTTGTCTATGCGATCACGGATTTACAATCGCGATCGTGATGAGTTATCCTCACATGCGCCCAAACTGATTCTACGCAATCGCAGAGTACTGCACGTGATCGCGGACTTCAAATCCTCAATGCTACGCGATCGCGGTTGGCTTTACGCGACCCCGTAGAACAAATACTTATCTCTCGCATGCTTAAGGTATTCTATGCGATCGCGACATGGCCTATGCGATCGCAGTGACTGAGTTGACCAACCTACACGATCGCGAACCTCTTGATGCAATCGCAGTGAACAAAATGTCGGCCTTCCCCCACTTACTCTACACGATCGGGGATACATTCACGCGATCGCAGTGAAGGAAAACTGCTGCTGTAAAAATAAAAATAAAAAACCAGCAAAGTGCCCAAGGCCAAAAATGCCCGTTTGAGCACCCGAAACACACCCGAGGCCCCGCGGACCTCAACCAGACCTACCAACCAACCTTAATACGTCATTCAAACTTAGTCGAGCCTTCAAAACACATCTCATAATATCAAAATGACCAATTATGCAAGGATTCAAGCCTAAGAACATATGAAATTTCTAAAATCAACATCCGATGCCGAAACACGTCAAAACTCATCCGGATGACCTCAAATTTTACAGACAGGTCAAAAATGACACTACGGACTTGCTTTCACTTCCGGAATTCCATTCCGAGCCCGATATCAAAATTTCACCTATCAGCCGAAATCGCCGAAATTCCAACTTTCGCCAATTCAAGCCTAAATCTACTACAGACCTCGAAAATACATTCTGAACACGCTCCTATCCCCAAAATCACCCAATGAAGCTAATGGAGTCGACAGAATACCATTCCGGATCCGTATTTTCACAGTTCCAACTACGACCCGATTTCTAAAGCATATCCTCACATATAAGGACTATGTGTCCAAAAACTCTCCGAATTTCACCACTCAACGTTCTGACAAGTCCCAAAAGCAGAAATAGACACAGGAAAACAATTATTAGGGATCAGGGCGCTAACTCTCAAAACGGCCGACCGGATCGTTACATCAAGGGTTTCAAATGAATCCTGGGCAATGCTCGCACTACGAAAGGTCGAATAGTAGAATTTCTGTGGCCTTGGCTTTCAGCCGGCAAAGAGACAAATTATAGAATAAGAGAATGAGAGAATAAGAGAGCAATGGCTTTTCGTTTTTTAGTGAATCTAGTGATTAAAAGTCTGTCCAATAGGGGAACAGGGGAGGGATTTATATAGTGTTGAAATTGAATGAACAAACAAGAAAAATAATCGATTAAACATAAATAAGGAAAGAAAATATCACATGCAATCACTAATAGAACTAGTGAAGAAGAAATCAAAGTTCAAACCTTAATGAGAATCGGATTTAGGGAAAATTGTTCAAAGATCCTAATCATGAATCAACGGAGATATGCCACAAACAAGAAGAAATTTACTCTTTCTCAGTGTATAAAACAACAATCACATCCAGAACCATAGAATCGAAGTCAAATCTGTGAGGATCGAACTTTCCATAAGTATAAAGGTAACAAAAGTTAACATAAGTGAATGATAATAGCAAAAAAGGCAAGTAAGATCCGCGTCTAATGCGTATGAGAAAGGGAAAAAAGGGTCTTTGGGGTTTGGTCTCTGAAGGAGAAGAGAGCATGTTAGGGAAGTTGTGGAGAGATAAGTGAGGACTTAGAGTTTGGGTGAATGTAATTAAAACGGGGGAATGGTTGTTGGCCATTGATCATTTAAGATCAACAACCAGGATTAGAGGAGAAGCGGGGCGGGTCAAATAAATGGGTACCGACCGGGATAATATTAAGGGGTCCTCTTGTTTGGGCTGCGAGATTGAGCTTAGAGGTTGGACATTTGGGCCATTAAATTGGTCCAGATTTGGCTCCCAATAAGGCCACAAATTAAATACATAAAAAATTATAAAACATACTTCAAAAAAATTAATTAACAATTAATAAAATTATTGTTTGTGTAGTAAGATGCTTGAAAATAATAATTTAACTTTATAAAAATATAAAAATGCTCTTTGGGCACAAATATGTAATAAAATGTAATTATGCACAACATATAGGTTATTATTGTAAAATTATGTAAATAACCTTAAAATACTAATATAATTATATGAAAATGAAGTAAAACTATTTTTAAACATGTGTATGGATATAAATAATAAATTTGGATGATTAAGTCATCACAAAATAATTTGAAAGGGTAATTAGTAAATAATCAAGTAGTTTAAATGCAAAAAAAACAATTTTAAAGCTCTAAAAATTATAAAACAAATTTATAGAAAATACTTGTATAAATATTGTAAATTAAGTAATGATACAAAATGATAATTTTAAAGTATATATACTTATTTGAAAATATGAGGGCAAAATTGGGTATCAACAAGGATGATATTGTGAGCAGTGTTTTAGGGGTGTTGATGGGGAGAGTCCCGGGGCGCAAATTAGGGCAGGACGCATGTAAAACGCATTTGGGCGTTAATGAGGGGCGCATATCCTTTGGGCGCACACCCCAAGAGATGAGGCGCATGCTTAGGCGCAAGACTTGCCTCAGAACCAAGACTCACGTATGATGGAAAGACCTTTGAAGGATAATTTTGACAATTCCCTAATATTTTTTGAACCCCTTATCGTTTTGCCCCAAATATGTCCCCACCTCATTAGAAAATCCCTAACCTTGTTATACAATGAAGAAGTCGTCCATAGTCATACTCTATAGAACCATGAGCTTTCTCCTCAACTCCTAGAGATTTTATCTTCACTAATCACTATAACTCCGAAAAACTATAGCAGGTCTCTCTTGCTGCTTCTGCATTTTTTATGTTTATTATGCGATTATCAGCATGCACTTGTATTTTTTGATTTTCTTCTTGAAAAATGAAAACCAACTATTAAGGAAAGGACAAAGTAACTAAGGTAATCTACATGATGATTAAAACAAAGAAGAATGACAATGTCACGACCCCAATTTTCCTCCATAGGATATCGTGATGGCACCTAGTCTCTAAGATTAGGTAATCCTAACATACATGCAGAATCTAATTGAGAAATGACAAAAAAACTTTAGATAAGTCAATAACATTCATATAAAGAACCCCGCAACTCAAAAGAACACAACTCCCAAATATCCGGTGATATTAAGTCACAAGCTCTACAAGAAAGTACTGAACATCCCCATACAACAGTGTCTAAAAAAGGAAAAAATGAAATAGAACTAGATAGAGGGTGACTCTGAGGCATGCAGACGCCAACAGGAATACCTTGAAGTCTCCAAGTCTGAACTCGAACTTACTGGTGCCTGGGCTGGTAAGAGGTACTTGGATCTGCAAAAAAGATGTGCAGAAGAGTAGCATGGGTACACCACAATGGCACCCAGTAAGTGCCAAGCCTAACCTCGGTAGAGTTGTGACGAGGTCAGGTCAAGGCCCTACTGGAATGAATAAGAAACTGAACATGTATATAACAATTTATAAATGATAAACAATGAAAATGAAACAATGAAGAAATATGCCAAGAATAGCTACACAAAACTAAGGCAAATAAAGCATCACATAAGAAAATAAGGAATTATATGCCAAGGAAACAAAGCAACCAAAGCACAAGTGATGTAATAGTAAAGTATCAAAAAGAATCTCTACCGAGGTACCACATCGTAGTCTCATATCACAAAACAATTCATAATCTTTCCTTATGTCATCGCGGTAGCCTTGCATTTAGTTTTAAAAATTATTTTTCCTGAAATAGCTTCCCGCATTATAGCCTACCTTATCATACCGCGTGGGTTCAAGTAGTTCCCCTACTAGCATCACACGTATCAAACCCACCTTATCTCAGCGCATGCGTTTCAATCCCAAATCTTTATAGCACCGCATGCGTATCAATATCGCAACGTATCACAAATCGCACCTCAAGTGCCCAATATTACAACTTTACCAATGAAGTCAACAATAATAGTGTTCTCACAATAAATAGCATCTAGCTTAGCCACAATATGCACAAGAGTCTCAACAATAACAAAATAACTCAACAAGAATGGTATTTCACAACTTTGCAACTTTGTCTCAACGTGAATCACAACCTTTATAACTCAATACCAATTTTATCAACAAGATATTCCAAGAAATAAAAACTTCAAGTAAGGAACTCAACGGTAAATAATGAATAAGGAATATAGAAAAAAATAACTTCAACTAAACATGTAAAGACAATTAACAAGTTAGAGATAAGGCAAGTAAAGCATGTGAAGATAGACTAATGATGGTGAATATTACGTATTATGGTAACTCAATTAAAGTCATGAAAAGAATCAACATAACTAAAACTGGTCAATTACCATATTTATCCCGTGTACCCACTCGTCACCTTGCGTACATAACTTCCACACATCACAATTTACACAAACAACACTAATCCTAAGGGGTAATTCATCACACAAATTTAGACAAGTCACTTACCTCAAAACACACTAACTCAATCCGCTAGTAAGTATTTTCCTCGATTATCTAACTCCGAACGGCTCGAGTCTAGCCAAAACAACTTCATACCATAAAATATACTATAGGAAGCTATCCCGAACAATAAAGTTGCAATCTTTAAAGAGAAAAAAAAAACTCAACTCAAAAAGTCAACACCAGGCCCGTGTCTCGAAACCTGACCAAATTTACAAAATCCGAACACCCATTCGATAACGAGTCCAACTATACAAGAATTACTCAAATCCGACTTCAAATTGCTTTTCAAATCCCCAAAATTTAGTCTAAGAAGTTTTTCACAATATTTTCCCAAATTTCAAAATCAATCACTAATTAAATGATGAATATAACAACATATTCAAGTAATATAGTCAAATCCGGGTTCGAATCACTTACCCCGATGATTTCTTTGAAAATCCCTTGCAAAATCGCCACAAACCAAGCTCTCTAGGTCCAAAATATGAAAATAAAAATAAACCCTTGAAGACCCCTTTTCTACCCAGCGATCATCGCTTCTGCGGGCAAAGGGTCGCACCTGCAATGCCGCACTTGCGGGAAAATCCATCGCACGAGAGGTTGGAACTAAGGTCCAGCACACTCTGCTTTTGCAGACACAAACGCGTATCTGCGCTTCTTCTCATGCGGACATAGGAGCACTCATGCGCTCCTGCGGACAATGTTCACTTCTACGACAATAGAACAAGCTGGCCTAGTTCACATCTGCGAAAAGTTCCTCCGTACCTACGGACTCGCAGATACGGAAATCACCTCGCACCTGCGATCACAACCAAGCTCACTCAAGGCCGCTTTTGCAATCAACCTCACGCACTTGCGGTCAAACCCTCAGCAGGTGCAATGACACCAAAACAACTGCAGGTTCAGCAACAACTAAGTCCAAGAAAATCATCGCGATTTCAATCTGATTCACACCTAGTGCCCCCGGTACCCCATCCGAATATACCAACAAGTTCCAACACATAACGGACGTACTCGAGGCGAAAAATCACATCAAACAACATCGATTCTACGAATCAAAACCCAATTCAAGCCTATTGAAACTTTGAACATCCGACTCCCAAAACTAATGCCAAACCATAACAAAACAACTCCAATTGACCTCAAATTTTGCACACAAGGCATAAATGACATGGAGGACCTATTCAAACTTCTGGAATCGGAAATCGACCCTGATATTCACAAAGTCAACTCCTGATCAAACTTCTCAACATTTCAAACCTTAAACTTTCTAACTTTCTTCAATTCAAGTCGATAGGACTCACGAACCTCAAAATCAACATTCGGACACGCTCCTAAGTCCAAAATCACTATACGCAACTATTGGAACCGACAACACTCCATTCCAAAGTTGTCTACAAAAAAGTCAAACTACGATCAACTCTATCAACTTAGGCCTCCAACTTAGGGGCTATGTGTCCCATTTCACTTCGAAACTCACCCGAACCAAAACAAAACCTCCCCAGCAAGTCACATAACCACACTACAACATAAATGAGGCAATTAATAGGGAATCGAGGCTAAAATAACTAAAACTACTGGCCGGGTCGTTACATCCTCCCCCCCTTAAAACAAACATTCATCCTTGAACGAGTATAGAGACATGCTTGTTATGGTGAAAAGATGAGGATAGCGTCTATGCGTATCATGCTCGGTCTCTCAAGTCGCCTCCTTGGCTGGTTGACCCCTCCAGTGAACCTTCACTGAAGTAATGCTCTTTGACCTCAGCTTTCGGACATGCCTGTCCAGAATGGCTACTGGCTCCTCAACATAAGACAAATCCTTGTCTAACTGGACTGAGCTAAAATCCAACACATGAGACGGATCACCGTGATACTTCCGGAGCATAGAAACGTGGAATACCGGATGAACTGCAGCTAGACTAGGTGCCAATGCAAGCTTGTAGGCCACCTCACCAATCCTATAAAGAATCTCAAAAGGCTCGATATAACTAGGTATCAACTTGAACTTCTTCCCGAACCTCATAACTGTCACGACCCCCAAATCCTAACAGGCCGTGATGGCGCCTATCGTGGAACTAGGCTAGCCAACCATCACTTTACTACGCTTTTGTTCAATCATAACACTTCACAATTAATAATAATCAAGCAACCATAGCAAAATTTATGTAAATAAGTCTTAGCGTCCCCATAATATTCTAAACAACCTCCCAAGAACCGGAGTCAATAGTCATGAGCATCTAAGAATAAATAAATCTAACTCTGCTAAAAACTATAATATAAGTCTCTGAATCGAATGCTAAGACTAAATAAGGAAGGGAAATGGAGAAGCTGTGGACGTTGGACAGCTACCTCGAAATCCCGTGAAATGCTGCTATCAAACCTGCGTCAGCTACTGTTGTGAGCTAGTACCTGGATCTGTGCACAGAGGCACAAGAAGTCTTTATGAGTACGCCAACTCAGTAGTAATGAAAATAAATCACAGTCTGAATAATATAAACACACAGAACAGATACACAATTCCACAAAAGCCAGTAAAACACCAAGTCACCACGTAGTATTCATCCAATAATAAATTTGAAACCAGTTTCCAGAAATCCTTTGAAAACAAGTACAATATCAGTATATCTCAGTAAAATTCTTAGTAAAACCCAGTTTGAAACTGAAGTAAATCGTAGTTCAAAAGTTTAGTAAAACATCACAAATCTGCCCCTCGGGCCAAAATCATTGCTCATAACAGTTGCCCTCAGGCGTTCCCTCAATCACTCAATATTGATCATCACTCAGTATCAATCATCACTCAGTATCGGCCCTGCGGGCAATCATTATCACTCAATCGGTATCGGCGCTCACTGGGGGTGTGTACAGACTCCGGAGGGGCTCCTACAGC
>ML255478.1:651-17672 GCA_005239495.1 Nicotiana undulata
CACGAGTCCGTACATATAAATAACACCAAAATCGGAGTTCGTTTGACCCCTCAAATCGACCCTTGAAGGTCTCATAATCTCATGCCCCAAAATCCTATTTTTCTACTGTTTTTCATGAGTTAAAGGTTGGGATTATGGTCTATAATCACCCATAAGAGTTTTAACAATCAAATTACTTACCTCTGTGATACCCAATGATTTTCTCCTTCAAAGTTCGTCCAAAAAGCTCATTGTCCGTACACAAATGGTGAAATAAGGGTTTAAGTCGCGGATGGTTTAATTATATATTTTTGCCCAGGTATTTCCGCACCTGTGACCTACTTACTCGAACATGCGGCTTCGCAGATGAGATGCTTTTTCCGCGCATGTGATCTCTACAGGTCTCCCCCGACTTCTGCACCTGCGACTCGACCTCCGCACCAGCGACCTCGCGGGTGCGACCATCCTCTCGCTTCTGCGGAAACTCTCCAGCCCCGCCAAGTCTCGCACCTACAGCTCCCTACTCGCCCTTGCGAGACCGCACCTGCGGTTCTCCACCGCACCTTCGGTCAAACTTCTGCAGGTGTGGAGATATTTGTGATTCCACACCAGCAGCATTTTGCTGCAATTTCCAACTTTCGAAATTCCCGTTAACCATCCGAAATCAATCCTGAGCCCCTCGGGACCCCAATCAAACTTACCAACATATCCCATAACATCATTCAAACTTAGTTGCACTCTCAAAACACCAAAACTAACATCAAAACACCATATTTACATCAGATTCAAGCCTAAGAACTTTGATATTTCTATAATTCACCAATGATGCCAAAACTATCCAAATCAACTCCGATTGACCTGAAATTTTGCAGACAAGTCCAAAATGACATTACGAACTTGTTCCAACTGTCGGAATTCCATTCCGACCCCGATAGCCTATTTTCCACTGCCGACCGGAATCGCCAAAAACTAACTTTCACCAATTCAAGCCTAATTCTACACCGGACATCACAAAATTATTCTGAACACACTCCTAAGTCCCAAATCACCTAACGAAGCTATCCGAGCCATAAAATCCGCATTCCGAGGTTGTTTACCAATAAGTCAACTCTTAGTTGACTTTTTCCATTTTAAGGCTATTCTTAAGGACTAAGTGCCTGAATTCTCATTTAACCATTCCGATTCCAAGCCTAGCAACTCTCACATTAATAACAGAATAACCAATCTATAATAAGTCAATAGCAACAGTTATAATGCAAGTTTTTACGTAATGACAGACCGGGTCGTTACATTCATTTATTGTTCTTCACTTATTGTTCATTATTAATTGCCAATATACGACCTCGAGGCCCCCAGTTCCAGTGAGCTCGAGGCCCCAGTCTTGTAACAACTTTGGTTTGCATATCTTACTTTCCTTACTTACACTTAGCATTTTCTTACCTAACAACTAGTATTAAAATAAATCACATAATTTTAGAACTACAAATCAAATATAATTGTTAATACCATTTTCAAGATAAACAGTTTGACGCCCACTGGGGGCTAAAATTAATAGTGATTGTTTTGGTGCTAGTTTTCTTAAAACACAAGTTATTTTTCACAATTTTTCTTGTCCAAGAATCTTTGATTTCAGGTCAAAAAAATGTCTAACTCAGCAAATACACACGGAAACAACGGTCTTGGGATTCATGGAGAGAACAGTGCAACTGCCTTAGACGTCGGCGTGCCACTGCAAAACCCTGGGGTGGCACCAACACAAATCCCCGTCGATGTAGGCTCATGCAATGCTTTGCATGTTGATGTAGGCTCTGATACCGATGAAAGTGTGCGTGGAGGTGACCAACATGAAGCGTAGAGAAATCCAACTCAGTAAGAAAGAGAAGTTATCCTTCAATCATTTTTGAGATGTTACAAGCACAACAAGTGGCTATTCCTCAGCTATAGAGTCAGCAGAAAACTCCAAGCAAAGCAGTACCGAAAACGGCGCCTCGAGTCAAGCAGGCATCGGAAAGATCGAGTAACAATGGGTCAGCAGTAGACCCCGCTATTATGAAAATGCTCGAGGATCTTACCAAAAGGATTGAGTCAGGAAAAAAGAAGATATAGGCTAATGACAACAAAGTGGAGACCTATAACTCGAGGGTCGATCAGATCCCGGACGCACCGCTGATTCTAAAGGGTGTAGATTCAAAGAAGTTCGTGCAAAAACCATTTCCATCAAGTGCGGCTCCGAAGCCCATTCTGAAGAAGCTCAGGATGCTCGATATCCCGAAATACAACGGGACCACGGACCCCAATGAGCATATTACCACTTATACTTGTGGTATAAAAGGGAATGACTTAAAGGATGACGAGATTGAGTCCGTCTTGTTGAATAAATTAGGAGAAACACTGTCCAAGGGGACCATGATGTGGTATCACAACCTTCCCTCAAACTAGATAGATTCGTTTTCCATGTTGGCAGACTCATTTGTGAAGGCACATGGTGGTGCCATAAAGGTCGCTACAAGGAAGTCCGACGTCTTCAAAATCAAACAAAGAGAGAACGAGATCTAAGGGAATTCGTATCTCGCTTTCAGATGGAGCGAATGGAATAACCACCAGTCTCCGATGATTGAGTAGTGCAAGCCTTAACTCAGGGCTTGAACGAACGGAGCTCGATAGCTTCGAAGCAGCTGAAGCAGAATTTGATTGAGTATCCCGTCGTAACTTGGGTGGATGTGCACAACAGGTATCAATTGAAGATCAGGGTCGAGGACGACCAATTGGGATACCCTTTGGGCTCGGTATATCTGAACATGCTATTTGCTAAGGAATCAAGAAATCTAGAAAGAGAGTCGAGGCCAAGCAAAGAAAGATATAAACCATATGCCAAGGATCGAAGAAACACTTCGAGGCGGAATATACCTCTGAATGATCAGGGGATGGATCGAGGCCAAATTTCCCCGGGACTTATGAGCAAGACCGGGTTTGACAGACATTCGAGAACAATGGAGGCACCCCAATTGTCAGAATGTAACTTCAACATCGATGTCTTGGACATCGTATCAGCCACGGGTAAGATCAAAGATACCAGGTGGCCAAAGCCCGCGTAGTCAGACCCTTCCCAAAGGAACCCCAACTTAATGTGCGAATACCATGGCATTCACGATTATAGGACCGATGATTGTAGGCAGCTTCGAGAGGAGGTGTCCCAACTGACGAATGGCATATTCAAGAATTCCTCGGCAATCGAGCCAAGAACCACTTTCGAGAAAGAGAGGCGTACAGGAAGAACGAACTAGAAAAACTCCAACACATCATTCACATGATCATTGGAGGAATTGACGTCCCACAGGGACCCATGTTCAAACGGACAAAAGTATCCATCGCAACGGAAAAGAAAACTTGGAGCTATATACCTGAGGACGCTCTTACATTCAGTGAAGAAGATATCGAGGCCTTGTCTCAACAACATAATGATGCACTGGTAATTTCTTTTCTTTTGAATAAAGTTATTAATCACGTGCTCATGGATCCAGGTAGCTCGGCCAATATAATCAGGTCGAAGGCGGTGGAGAAGCTCGGGCTGCTCGATCAGATCATACCCACCTCTCGAGTCCTCAATGGATTCAGCATGGCGAGCGAGCCAACGAGGGAGGAAATCACCATCCCAGTCAACGTGTCCGGTACAATTCAAGACACCAAGTTTCATGTCATCGAAGGTGACAGGAGGTACAATGCCTTACTTGGAAGGCCATGGATACACAACATGAGGGCAGTACCATCAACTCTTCATCAAATGATGAAATTACCAACAACGGATGGTGTAAAAATGGTGTATGGAGAGCAGCATGCAGCAAAGGAGATGTTCGCGGTACACGACATGGCACCAACATCGACACCCTTCATCTCAGAGAAGTCAGAAGACAAGCAGATCCCTGAGGTATAGGTAGTTTGTGAGCAGTCGAACGAGGATGATGAAGAAGATTTCCTCACTCCTCGAACCTTCGTTGCCCCCAAGAGTCGGATGCAACGAAATCAAAGGTCGAAGAACTTGAACGTGCCATTTTGACCGAGAATCTTCCAGATCAAAAGGTATACCTGGGAACGGGATTAACCCCCGAACTTAGGAAAAACCTCATTCAATTTCTTATTAACAACATTGATTGCTTTGCTTGGTCCCATTTAGACATGACAGGGATCCCGACGGAAATAACCACTCATCGACTAAGTGTCGACCCCAGGTTCAAACCAGTGAAGCAAAAAAGGAGGCCTTGGTCCGAGGTAAAACATGCGTTCATCAAAGACGAAGTAACAAAACTTCTCAAAATAGGATCCATTAGGGAGGTGAAATACCCCGAATGGTTAGCTAATGTAGTAGTAGTCCCAAAAAGGGAAATAAATTAAGAATGTGCGTCGATTACAAAGACTTGAATAAAGCATGCCCTAAAGACTCATTACCATTATCCAACATCGATCATTTGATCGATGCCACGACCGGCCATGAGATCCTCACTTTTCTCGACACCTACTCCGGGTATAATAAAATCCAAATGAACCCGGAGGATAGGGAAAAGACTTCGTTCATCACGAAGTATGGCACATATTGTTATAATGTACTGCCCTTCAGGCTAAAAAATGCGGGAGCCACGTATCAACGCCTAGTTAATAAGATGTTCGAACATCAAATAGGAAAGACTATGGAAGTTCACATTGATGACATGCTAGTTAAGTCCCTTCGCACAGAGGACCATATGACTCATTTGCAGGAAACATTCGATATCCTCAGAAGCTACAACATGAAACTCAACCTCGAGAAATGTGCCTTCGGAGTAGGTTCAGGCAAATTTTTAGGCTTCATGGTGTCGAACAGGGGGATCGAGATCAACCCTGAAAAAATCAAAGCCATCGAAGAAATCACGGTGGTGAAAAATGTGAAGGTCGTACATCGGTTGACCGGGCGGATAGAGGCCTTAGGACGATTCATCTCGAGGTCACGCTTGGATCCCTTACACAAAAAAGAAACAAATAGAAGCCTAATCTACCGTTGGGGTTACTTGATCGGATGGAGTCCCTTCACGAATAGTGCCTTCGACGATTTGACCCTCGGCCCCCTGGTCATCAGTGACTTCTTCCCCCTCGGGGATTTCATCTTCATGTTCATCATCTTCTGAGTCGCTGGCCGAATCATCATTAGAAGTAAGCAGAGCCGTCGATTCCTCTTCTAGGGCCCTCACTCTTTCGATCTCAGCATAAAGATCGAAGCCCCCTACATGTGCTTCCTTGAGAGCCTGCCTCCAAGATCTTAATCGAGCATGATCAAAGGCTCGAGTCAGCTTGAGCTCGGTCTCTTCAGATATCTTCTAGGCTCTAGCATTTGCAGCGACAACATCTTCCCGGTACGAGGATATGAGTGTGTCGGCTTCGCACTTGGCTGGGGATAGCGCGGCAGCCGATTCAACATGGAGATCTTTATACTTAAAACTTTTTGCCCTCGCATCTTGAAGTTGATGCTCAACCGATGTCAACTTCCCTCGGAGAGTATCTCTCTCAGAGGCTATCTCATCCATGTGCCGCTTGAGTCCGAGGATCTCAGTATCCCTGACTCTAAGACCCTCCCGCATCAAGTCATCTTTCTGCTTAAGCTGCAAAAATCAAGTCAAGGCATTAAATGCTAAAGTCGGACAAGCACAAAAATAAACACACGAAGACTATATTACCTGCTCATCGAGATCGGTCCATTCTCGAGATACCGTCTCCAAACGTGGTTGAAGATCACGAAGTTCCTCCTCCTTTTTGGCGAAAAGGGCCCTGAACTCGTCTGCCTCCGATGAGAACCTCATGCACTCTTCCTCTTAGTGGGCCAACTCAGCTTGTGATTTAGCAAAGGCCTGATTGTAAAGCACTATGGACTAAAAGCATAAAGGAAAGAAATCAGGAAAATGAGGATCAAAACTCAAGGTATAGTCGTCAAAAGATTACCTGTTTGCAGAACTTATCGGCTTCCTCGAAAATGAGCGAGGCGTTAAGGTCGGGGATTTATTCGACCCCGGTGAAGTATCCTTCGAACACATCATTCTCCCCGAGGGATGCCCCTACGTCGGGAGTCTCCATATTATGGGCATCCCCCATTTCCCTAGGAGAGTATTTCGGACCCGACGGAGAATCATCTACATTAACAACCCTGGCTGGATCACTCAGGGCTTTTTCTTGCCTTCGGAGAGCTTCAGAATTGGGCTCCTCAAGTTCATCTACTGAATGCCTCTGGTCTCGGGAAATGTTTTGGCCGCTGACCGGCTTAGGGACTTCGTTTGACCCACCCTCGAGAATCTCTCAGCCCGAGGTGGGGTAGCATCAGTAACTTTTGGTTCAGAAGCCTTCGACTCAATAGTCGTCGGCTCAACAAGCTTCGAAGCAGTCACGCTTCCTCTTCCCCTAAGTACTAGCAGGCAGTCATCTTTCCCTTTGCCCTCGGCTCGAAGTCTTTCTGCCACTTCCAGAGTTAAGGCCGCTGAATCGACCTTAGGCTTTTGAACTTTAGCCTTCTTCGGCTTTGGGGACTCAGTTGGTGATTTCCTCTTTCTCTTCTTCTCCTTAACGGGTTTTGGGGTATCTGCTTCCCCGGGCGAGGGTTCCCTTATCAAAAAGGCCTCTCCTAGGCCTGCAAAGGACAAAATAAAAACACAAAAAGTGAGAGTACATTCAAAGGATATCTTCTTTAAGGAGTTCAAGTATGGCAGAAGTAAAACCTCACCATGATTTTTAGCCTCCCATCGAGTCTTGGACAGATCGCGCCACACGCGCTTAGCATATGGGCAGGTCGAAACAAGATGACGAACCCGACCCGAGTGATCCTTAACCGCTCCAGGATACCACTCGATAGTTGCATCATCAAAGGGGGGTTTAGTTCGAAGGGAAGATGGTCCAAAAGAAAGAGAAAATACATGTTCACTTACGATTCATATTCTATTCCTCGGAGAATGGAATCCTTTCAGCAGGGATCAGGTTCGAGGTCCTAACTCGGACAAAGCGGCTCATCCACCCTCTGTCCTTGTCCTCGTCGATGCTGGCAAAGAGGACCTTCGAAGCTCGACGTTGAAGCTTAATCAGGCCGCCTCGATAAAGTCGGGGGCTATACATTCTAATCATATGGTCGAGGGTAAAAGGTCCCTCGATCATATTTGGAAAGTACCTAATCATGTAAACAATGCACCAGAATGATGGGTAGATTTGGCCGAGTGTCACCCGGTATTGTCTGTAGAAATCGAGGATCACAGGGTCTATCGATAGCGAAGATGGTTCTACCGGAGCTAGGGTAAAAGGATATGTGTACACACTAAGGAAACCGACTTTATGTGTTGTTATGTCTTCCTCACGAGAAGGAATCTCCACTTGTACCGCCTCCCCCCAAGGGAAATCAACCTTCACCTTCTCAGTTTCGGTTATCAGGCTAATGTATCGGGACATGGGTTCACATCGCCCCGATTTCGAAAAAGGTTTGTCGACCTTGAAATCGGAGGATGTTTCAAAAGGTCCGGGGGTACATTCCTCGATACGAGGAGGCACTACTGCTTTTCTCTTAGACGAACGTGATTATTAAGAAGCTTTATTGTCTTGGGGAACGGTTTTAGAGGTCTTTGCCATTTTTGCTGAAAGATTTCAGAAGAAAAGGAATGAACTGGTTGAAAGATGAACACAAGAGAGAAGTAGGAAGAGTTGTTGAATGTTTGAAGATATGGTGAAAAGTAAAAGGTTAGGGAGTGAAGGATTAGGGTACTTATAGGGGGTCAGTTATGCGTATTGGAGAAGGCAGAAGGACGGCCAACCGCCATAATCGATTCAATTCTTTTCGAAAGTCGTGCAAGCGTGACTTTTGAATGCCCTTTTTTGTCACGTCAACCGCTGGCACCACGTGACTAATGTTATGATGGGGACATCGAAGAGTCAAATAATTCAAATCGTTTCTTATCACTTCACTCTAAGAAACGCAGGGACTATCTGTATACGGCCAAAATCGGGGAAGCCCGATTTTAGGGCCTCTATGGCATTTCGAGCCCGATTTTGAAGGGGCTCGAAGCACGGTCTGAAGTTTGACCTCGAAGTATACCCCTCGAGAGAATATATCGAATTCTCACCACAGTATGCCTTTAATCATTACAAAATCGATGATCGTCATGGAAAGGCGGGAAATTCCCAAGGACACGTAGTTAGAACTGATAAGGTCTGCAAGAAATAGTACAAGTCCGTACTGAGCCGTTATACATCTGTACCAATAGTATTTCCTTGTCATAATTAGACATGTGCTATGTTGGGATTCTCCCCTCCTATTAGGGCTAGGCATATATCGGGTATAACCGATAGCCCGAACCGAAAAAAGTTTATTGGGGTATCGATATCGGGTTATTGGGTTATCGGTTTTGTATTTTTTCACTATTGGATTATCGGTTCGGGCCACAGTTTGCCCAATTTCTTAACGGGTAAACCGATAACCCAATAAAATTTAATAAAACTAGAATTTTACCCTTAAGTATATAAATACATCTAGGGCTTCAGTCTCTTTTTTTCTCCCAATTTTTCCAGCCGCATTCAAGATTGAAGTTTCACAGTTCACTCTTCAGACTCTGATTCAATTCTTGAACAATTCTTCTTCAAAATTCAAAGTACAACCACATTCTTAGAATCTTAGTGTAAGTTTGTATTCTAATATTACTTCTCTGTTAAGAACAAATTTCGTTTCTTGCTTTTGAGTTTTACAGTAGAGTTCGATAATAAAGATATAGGATTTTTGATTGTTTTCGATTCTTTATTTTGTGCTTATGTTTTGGTACTATGTTTGTACTTGTTAATTTTAAGGTAAAATTGCTACTACTTTGTATTGTTATTAATTTATTTGGATAACTGTTGTTGAAGAATTAACACTATTTCAATTGTGTTTGGACAACTATTGAATTACTAGTACTCTTATTTCTCTTGCTACAATTGGACTCTGGAAAATGATATTGATCTCTTGATTATGGTTTGGCAGGAAACCAAAAAATTGTAATTTATGTTCCTGTTAACTAATATTTCCAGTGAATTGGAGATGGAATGCTTGTGGAGTTGTAGTATCAATTTGAGATTGCACAGATCATGAATTTGTCAAAATGAAACATGCTTCAAATATTAGTTGTGGCTAGAACACAGAATTGGGTAGTACACTATATGTGAGTTCTTCTCGTTTTTGCTTAACTCGAGTGAATTTTCTTTTCTTTTTTGCTTTACTCTTGATTGAGTTATCTTATCGGGTAAACCGATAACCGAACTGATAATGATCAATAACCGATTAACCGATAATCGATAACTAACATCTTATCGGTTTATCATATTTATAAACCGATAACCGATATGCTAAACCGATAATATTCATAACCGAATTGAACCGATCGATGCCCACCCCTACCTCCTATATAAAGAGGATCCCTATCATTTTGTAAGAGACATGAATATTCACTGCAATAGAACATTCTCTGCTTTCCGTGCTTAAATGTGCTCAAAAATTATTCTACAAATTTATTGCTCTTCATTTATCGTATTTATTTATTATTCTTCACCTATTGTTCATTATTAATTGCCATAATACGACCTCGAGGCCCCCAGTTCCAGTGAGCTCGAGGCCCCAATCTTGTAACAATTTTGGTTTGCATATCTTACTTTTCTTACTTACACATTAGCATTTTCTTACCTAATAACTAGTATTAAAATAAAGAAAAAATATCCAAAATTGCCCCTCTACTATATTATATTATTTACTTTTGTCACTCGTTACACTATTCGTCCAATCTAGCCCCTACAGTTAATTAACTTTTAAAAATTACCCCTAACCCTAACAGATCTACACCGTGGCAGCTGACTCTTTCTACTTCTTTCATGTCAGCTGCCAAGTCACACTACCAAACAATCCCAAATATGCCACCTCACCATCTTCTTCCCCTACCATTTCTTCTTCCATGCCCACTCAAAGCCACCAACACCTCCCAGGCTCCAACCACCATTACAACCAAACAATTCCAAATCGGATTCAAGTAACTTCATATTTCCCAAAACAACAACAACTATTGATTCTCATTTTTTTCTTCACGACAACTTTTTCAGACTTCGAAGAACTTGACGAGTTCTTCAACCTCTCTCACTATCTAGAAATGGAGGCTTCAAGTTTTCTTCTCTTAAATCTTGATAACATATGTGTTAAGCTCCGAATCTAACACAAATATATGATTTTTCCAAAAGATTTACACAATAAATCACTGAACATCCATTAAATTTTCAGATTCGTGAACTTGAAAACCCAAAATGGATATTCGATTGTTTTTCAAAATTAATCCAAACCAAGACGGCAACAATCTGATTTTGAGCACACTTGAAGCTCAAAACTCAATAGCGCAACTGATAATCTTCGATGGCAGCTGTATTTTTAGTTTATTTTTGGGGTTTTCACCTTTTTTCATTCATTGTTCTTTGGTAATGTGAATTGGGTATGTATCTGTTGTTTTTCTATTCTTTTGGATAACTTTTTGTTACATTTTCGACATTAATTAATGTCAGTAATTAAACTTTATGATATAGAAAAAAGTAAATGAATGATAAATTTTGGAGAGAAAGCTGACAGAGAAGAATAAAAAAATTAAAGAAAGAGAAAATTAGATATTGAAATTGGTGTTACGCCTGAGGTTGCAATTATGTGATAAAGGACACTGCTAAAAAACGGCCAATTTTTGACCGAATCGGTCGGAAAATACATAAAATTTTATTTTTTAATTTTTAGTAATAGCTACGACTAATATTCCGTCCAAATCTGTCGTAAATTTTGGCAGAAAATTCCGCGTCACTGTTAGCGACCAATTCGGTCGAAAAAATTTTTTAAAAAGAAAAAGAAGAAAAAAGAGCGACGGATTCGGTCGGAAAGATTTATTAAAAATAAGATTGACTTGTTTGACCAAATTACCGACTGAATCAGTCGGAAAAGTTTTTAAAAAACCCTAAAAGCTAACAACTTTCTTTTCCTTTCTCTCTTTTTTTCCTTCTCTCTTCTCTCTCTCTCAAACTCCCCCCAACCCAAACCCGCCACTGCCACGAACCAGCGTCACTCGCCGGTGCCGTTGAAGCTTCATCAAGACCCTCCACTACAAAGTAAGTTTCCCTCATCTGATTCCTTGATTTTTTTAGTGTTCTCCATGAATTTTTATAGTGTTTTCTAGTATTGGTACAAAGAACCTCTGCTGACACTAAAATTGAAAGAAATCAATGCCTAATTACACCAATAGTTATTACTAACAAATTCTTTTTGACCTTTGGTGATTTTATTAGTCTTCTGTTATTTTTTTCTTGTTTATATTGGGCTGCTCAGTGTTGTCGGGAGGCCTCTTAAATCAGAACACGGAGAAAAATGAAGTCTGTTGCCTTGTTGGTTTTTGAAAGTACTTTGCTTTCTTGGCTTCATTTATAAGTCCTCTTTTGGCATTGGCAAGTTGTTTCTTATCTCCGTATTATCTCTTTTTTGTTGTTGATAATTTAGCTCTAGTACTGTTGCCACTTTATTCTACAGATGCAAAGAGTTTGATACGAATGAGTGACTTGGTAGTTAAAGTCTTTGTTTGTTTCTAAAATCAAAGAACTTTATAAAGGAAAGTAAGACTAGGAGAAAGAAAAATAACCTAGAGCTGCAGAGGATACTTGTTACTAAAAAACAAAGGGTGAGGGGTGGGGGGATTGCAAAGAAGGTTACATTTTATTGTGCTTCAAAGTAATACTATCTTTGAAAATGTTTCTTTTTTGCACAAGTCCAAATAATTTCAGCAGCATTGAGACGAATGAGTCTGAATTAAAGAGCCAAAAGAAACAAAGAATAAACTCAAACTCAAAATTCTGCTTTTTAGAAAGAAAATACTTGATTAATATAGCTTAGTATTTTATCATCTTTAGATGTTGTGGAATTATATTCCATGTAAATATTTGTTTTATTTGCCTGTAAAATGGTCTGAAAGTTCGTATCTTTTCTAGTGGTGATTTTATTACTTGCACCTTTCCAATTTCCAGAACTTAAGAATAAATTAATTTTTCATAACTAGTTGGAGAAAAAAATTATATAAACTTGTTCTTTCTTATACTCCAAGTGCAGTTAAAATGTGGTCTCACTAGTTCATCTAGTGTTACTTTTTTATATTGCAGACTCTATGTACATGGCATCCTTATCATCAAAATGCAATAAATATTATTTTCGAGAAGAAAGTTGGTACAAGGATTAAAGACACTTTGTTTGTTGCTCGGACTGCCGGTGAAATGTCGGACTGGTTAAGAAAAGATGTTTGGGATAAACTTCTTGAGATATAGAATAACCCATAATGGAAGGCAAAGAGTGAACCAGCAAAGGCGAATCGTGCCTCCAGGTGGCTCGTTGCACACAGGAGTTTCGATTACTTTTGAGGCCCATAGACTAAGAAAGGTAATTACTTATAAAATATTTTTAGTATTACATATAGATTTCACGTTTGTAATGTCTAACTCATACTTTTTCTTATGAAGGAAAAGGAAAGAGGGCGAGATATGAGTGACGCAGAGGTCTTTGAGGAGTTGCATAAGAAAAAGAAGAAGGATGATACAAGAGGAGATTGGGTGGAGACGCGTGCGTCAGACACACATGTAAAATTCTCACTTCATAATTGTGTATGGTTTATTAATATTATTTTGTTTACATGATAAGCAACAATATAGGATGTAAAATAATGCCATCCGCTCGTGCAATTCATCATTCACTATTTATTTAATCACACTCTTTAATTTCTACAAATTAAAGTGAAGGAAATGCATGGTACCTGTAATTGAAAGAACAACCCCGCCAAGAAAAATCCAAGCATCCTTTTTATTTTTCTTGATGTATTTAGGATTAATAGCTTTGACAACACTTGTATCATGTTTTATCAAGTTGTAAATTTCAATACAAACAATGAGTGAGAACCACACACAAATTATTAGTGCAAATGTGTAGCCAATTTTGTCAGTTCCAAATCTTTGAAACGTAAACAGCAAGACCAGGATACCAATTGAAATACAAACAATCCTTTCTGCATTCCAAGGAAACAAATATTAGATTATATATTACATATGAAGTGTTAATTAAACAATTAACTTCGCCAACAATTTTTCTTTGAATATTTCCGACTATCATTTTAGATACTTTTCGACCAAAGTCATGATAAACAATAAAATATATTGGAAACGTTATAAGCACCAATATAGGATATTGCTTGATTTATTAATATTAGTTTGTTTACATGATAATTATATTTTTCATTTCAGGAAGATTATCATAAAAGGTTGGAAGAATGGCTACAAAATCAACCTCCTTCAACTCAACCAACACGTGATGATATGGTTTCATTGTGGACACAAGCAGCAGACGGAGTAAACAAAGGCAGAGTCTACGGACTAGGAGTATGTCGACCTACTGGTCTTCCAAACCCGCTCTTAGCCAATTCTTCTCCTCAAAATCAAGAATAGATGGAAGATATGAGAAACGAAATTCGTGAATTGAAGCAACGATTGGACTCCTAAAACGGAATAATTACAAGATGCATAAATTCATGAGTAAACACGGGCATGATTTATCTAATGATGAACAAGCTGAATCTGATGTGTAGTAGTTTAGTTGTGATGTTTTGGTTGATTGGTAAACTTGATTGTGAGAGACAACTTTATGTATTGCTTTTAAACTTGAATGTGGACTACTATTTGGATGTTTTTATGCCCAAAATTGTTAGATTTAATGACTGGTATAGTTGGTATTAATGTATGGTTGTTTGATAATGTATGTTAGTTGCTATTCTTTATTTGTACTAGTTTGACATGTGGTGTAGCTCGAAAGTGGGCAGAGTTTTGGCAAGTTTTACATAAAATTCCGACGGAAACGGTCGGACAACTGCCCAAATTTAACCATAAATTCACAGATTTTCGACTGATTTGGTCGGAATTCTTTTTAAAAAAAATATTCAAACAATTTCGACGGATTCCGTCGGAAATCAAATAAAATTTAATTTTAATTATTAATTTCCGACTGATTCGGTCAGAAAAGTTAAAAATAAAAATATATATTCACAAATTTTTGACAGATTCCGTCGGAAATTAAATAAAATTTAATTTTTAATTATTAGTTTCCGACAGATTCGGTCGAAAATATTTTTTTTTAAATTAAGTTTTATTTAATTTCCGACAGAATCCGTTGAAAAATAAATAAAATTTAATTTTTAATTATTAATTTTATTTGTTTGACCTTTTGAAATTTCCGACAGAATCTGTCGTAAATCACCGACTGATTCGGTCGAAAATACGTGATTTCCGACCGTTTTGGCCGTCGGAAATCTACCATTTTATAGTAGTGGGAGTCTTTGATTTTGCATGATTTGTATTAGTTAATAGGGAGACTACGGATAACTTAAAATCATAGTTTAATAGTTTGTAATGGTGACGTACTAGTGGTGATAATGGAGGTTGGATCCTGGGAGGTGTTGCTGGCTTTGAGTGGGTGTGGATGAAGAAATGGTAGAGGAAGAAGATTGTGAGGTGGCATATTTGGATTATTTGGTAGTGTGACTTCGCAGTTGACATGGAAAACGTTGAGAGGGTCAGCTGCCACTGAAGTGTTAGGGTTAGGGGCAATTTTTTAAAGTTGATTAACACTACTAAAAAACGACCAATTTTCGACGAAAAATAGTAGTCGGAAATTTCCGACGAAATCGGTCGGAAAATACATAAAAATTTATTTTTTAATTTGTAGTAATAGCTACGACTAATATTCCGTCCAAATATGTCATAATTTTGGCGGAAAATTCCGCGTCACTGTTATCGACCAATTCGGTCGGAAATTTTTTTTAAAAAAGAAAATGAAAAAAAAAAGAGCGACGGATTCGGTCGGAAAGATTTATTAAAACTAAGGTTGCCTTGTTTGACCAAATTACCGACTGAATCAGTCGGAAAAGTTTTTTAAAAACCCTAAAAGCTAACATTTTTCTTTTCCTTTCCCTCTTTTTTTCCTTCTCTCTTCTCTCTCTCTCAAACTCCCCCCCACCCAAACCCGTCGCTGCCACGATCCAGCGTCACTCGCCGGCGCCGTTGAAGCTTCATCAAGACCCTCCACTACCAAGTAAGTTTCCCTCATCTGATTCCTTGATTTTTTTAGTGTTTTTCATGAATTTTTATAGTGTTTTCTAGTATTGGTACAAAGAACCTCTGATGGCACTAAAATTGGAAGAAATCCATGCCTAATTACACCAATAGTTATTACTAACGAATAATTTTTGACCTTTGGTGATTTTATTAGTCTTCTGTTATTTTTTTCTTGTTTATATTGGGTTGCTCAGTGTTGTCGGGAGGCCTCTTTGTCACGACCCAAATTCCCACTCTTTGGGCCGTGACTGCGCCTAACGTTGAACCCGCTAGGCCAGCCAACGTATAACTTGCAATAGTAATTTAAAATCATTTAATACTGAATGAAACGATGGTTCGTCACTTTCAACAAATTCCCAACAAAGATCCTGTAATCATTGCTTAATAAAAATAGCGAAACTTTAAGAATGCGGAGAATAAAGACATAACGAACATGAAATAACGTAAAACTTCCCACACTAGTAACTCTCAAAACTTTACTGAGCCTTCCAAATCCCTTCAATTACTTCACAGCAGAGAAATAATAATAATATCTTAGAAAAACTCAAAATAAAATGATAAGACATCTACAACGGACAATCCCAAAATCGGGGTGTCATAATCCCACGGACTAACTACTGGAATACTAAATACAAGTCTGGAAATGGAAATACAACACTGTCTTGAAAATAAGAAGAAACACAATGAAACGGTAAAGGAGAGAAGCCTCGGGATCCACGAACGCCAGTGTATACCTCGAAGCTCTGACGTGGACTGAAGGTATCTCCCTCAGAACGCTCCACGGGGTCCGGTAGCAGGGTCTGCACAACACAAGGAAGTGCAGTGTAGTATCAGTACAACCGACCCCATGTACTGAGTAAGTGCCAAGCCTAACCTCAGCCGAAGTAGTGACGAGGCTAGACTTGACATTAACGATAACCTGTCCTAGTCTACAGCAGGTAACAGGAAATAACACAAGGCAAGAAATAATCAGGCAAGTAGGGGATACGAGAGCAATAAAGGGGAACAAGTGGAATAAAACAATCACATCTACAGATAGAAGTAATCCAACATATTCGACAACGACACAATATAAATGTCGGAAAAATAAACGATGGCACGGCATCACCCTTCGTGCTTTTACTCTCTTCCTCACCATGCAATTCAATCGGATATAATGGCACGGCATCACCCTTCGTGCTTTTACTCTCTTCCTCACAAATGAAATTTAATCAAATATCATGGCACGACATTTACCTTCGTGCGTATAATCAATAACATCATGACACCGCATCACCCTTCGTGCTTTTACTCTCTTCCTCACAATGCAATGTACAATGAATCAATGGCACGGCATTTACCCTCGTGCGTATAATCAATAAAATCATGGCACGGCATCACCCTTCGTGCTTTTACTCTCTTCCTCACAATGCAATGTACAATGAATCAATGGCACGGCATTTACCCTCGTGCGTATAATCAATAAAATCATGGCACGGCATCACCCTTCGTGCTTTACACTCTTCCTCACCAAACAATAACAGATAAATGGCAAGGAGTACATCATAGTGGAAATTAAGCAATTCAAAGAACCCGGCAAGGGGGAAGCATCAAGTAGTAACTCAAGAAATGCCCGACAAGGGTCTCAGCTATAACCAATTACCACAATCACGTTCTCTACACTTGCTTTACCATTCGTATCAACACTTCTCAAACTCAATAGCCAATATTCCCAATCAATAATAGATTACCAAGTAAAGACAATTTCATAACATATTAAACATGGAAGGAATACTACACTTTCTATCAAAAAAGACTCACGGGCATGCTCGACACACATTGCATAGGTACTCGTCACCTCACATATGCAATGAACATGATATTCA
>ML255478.1:18221-43655 GCA_005239495.1 Nicotiana undulata
GAAGCAATGCGATCGCAGAGAGATACTACCCAGCCCCCACCAGACTCCACTGACACGCTATGCGATCGCGGAAGGAGGAATGCGATCGCGGAGAGCACCTGGGCATAAGTCTGCGATCACGGAGGCAAACTTGCGACCGCATAGAACAACAAATTGTTTCCCCCAATTAAGCCTATGCGATCGCGAGTCAATAGCTGCGATCGCAGTGAAGAAAACACCAGACACCAAGAACCATAAATCAAATATAATTGTTAATACCATTTACAAGGTAAACAAAATATAATGTAAAAGATTGTTCGTACTCTTATTGTGTAACAATAGGATTATAAATAGCATCATCCATTCTTAAAGGTAGTTGTTAGTAACCATTGATCTCAAAGAAAATACTACTTTTATCCTGTGTTGACTAGCAAAGCAGTTGGCTGAACTGGAAAAAGGAAAAAACTCATCTCTCTCTATATATATATATATATATATATATATATATATATATATATATATATATATATATATATATATATATATATATATATATATATATATAATTCAGAGGAGAAAATAGTACGACGATAAAGACATATTTGCACTTGTTACAAACAATAAAATTAATATATGTATATATATATACTCTTATAATAATTTAAAAAGTTATTTGCCTAATCCTCCGAGCATGTATGTATTGGTCCTTTTCAAGATTATAAAACATGATGTAACGTTATATCATTGTGGTATATAAGAAATCATACCCACTGCCCTCTTATTTTCTCTTGAAATTTAGATTGTATACACTAACAATGTAAATACTTTATAGTAGTAATAAATTTCTATTTTTAATAGTAAATTAGTTATTATTTTTATTACGTCACCAATTAATATTTACTTAGAATTAAAAAATTGTACTATATAATTATTACTTTATAAATGACATAGTTAAATAAATATCTTTTATACTCCTCTGGTGGCTTGCCCCACCCACTCATGTCGTAGGGCTCCTAGCTAGACCCTTGGTGAAATCAAAGCAGATGCTGCCTCTATGTTCCAACTAAAAATTTAATTGTTTAATGCATTATCTCTCTCCTTAGAATTTAGAGAAATATTTATTTTTTTCTCGCAATAACAACAATAATAATTCAGTAAAATTTTATTAATGGGGTCTGGGGAGAATAGTGTGTACGCAAACCTTAACCTTACCCCGAAAAAATAGAGAGGTTGTTTCAGAAAAACCATCGACTCAAGAAAAGAAAAAGAAAATAAAAGTCATGCATGGTATGTAAAAAGTTATTAATCCATTAAACAACATTATCAGGTCATCGAATTTCCAACCTTACTAAACAAATAATTTGGAATCTGCGGCAGAAGCATCTTCACCTATTAACCACGTGAGGTTTATTTAGAACAACACGTGTGGTGTGTCATAAACCAAAATTAGATCTATGATTTTAAAGCGAGATTGAACCAAGATCCGTCACTTTTTAGTGGTAATGTGTGTCAATGAATTAGTACTGTGTATAAGTATATGGATTGTTAATTTTTTTATACATTATATATACATTTTAAAATGTGATTGGAGATCAGTTATTATTTTTTCCTGATTAATTAACCATTAGTGCTAATAAAGTAATTTATCAAATAAGTGATCTTGATTGTTTATTTAAAACTTACGTATATATCTAGAACTTAAACTCTAAATATATATATATATATATTCGTAATTTACAGCTCAAAAAGAAATTTGCCAGCTACTTAACTAGTTAATGAATCTTGATACAAGAACGTAAGAAGTACATGGGATATGTCATTGTTGATATACATAGCAGATTGTGGAGCAGCTGAATTTTCCAAGGTCTGTCCCATGCAAATTAAAGTCGTTAGTATTGGAGGGAAGAGGAGGATGTGACAGCAATCGAACAAATAATTGCATAGAGAAAAAGCTGCAACCATCAAATGGTGTGCCTGCTTTCCAACTAATGTATGCATGGTATATATAGAAACAGGTTTGCTTTTTGCATGAAAATGAGCTCAAAAAGACATATTCCCTTAAAGGAGATTGGTTACATTTATTGTTTCATTAATGGAGAGGGAATTAGATTCTTACTCCACCATCTCCTAAAATAGATTAATTTTTCTCTCCATTTTCTCTGCATCACATGTGCGATTTCATCCACAATGTGTTGCATGCAAAAGCAACGTCAAATCTAAACCCAAAGTCACTTAACAGATAACTTAATTACAAGTAACGGCTCATAACTGTGAAATTATGGCACATAGACAATGTCGAGAAGGCAGTGTATTGATATGTTTTCAGTTATCCGTGCCCTATGTATTTATTATACAGAATACAAATAACTTACAAGTAACTGCTCATAACTGTGAAATTATAGTGCAGAGACAATGTCAAGAAGGCAGTGGGAAATATTTTCAGTTACACGAGTCCTATATATTTATACAGAATATTGAAACCATATTTTTTTTCTATACAACATAGAGTAGGACTCTTCTAGGATAGTTAATGCAAAGAGTCCTAATTCTTGTTAACTAAGACTAATTGATCGCATAGTTATAATCAAGTTTGTTAGCCTGATCATTATAACACTTCCCCTCAAGTTAGTGGGAGGTGACTTCACTACACCTAGCTTGTCTCGAAAGAACTGGAACTGGTCTTTGCCCAAAGCCTTTGTATGAACATCTGCTAGTTGGTCCTTGGACCTAACAAACTGGGTAATCAATTGTCCTTGAGCTACCTTCTCTCTGACAAGTGGTAATCTAGTTCTACATGCTTAGTTCTAGCGTGCATTACTGGATTTATAATCATGTATAGAGCACTAAAGTTGTCGCAAAATAAGACAGGAGCAGTCTTGATATACATTCCAATGTCTTGTAGAATGTAGCTTATCCAGGTAAGTTCAGCTACAATTGCTACTAGTACTCTTACTCAGCTTCAACGCCTGACTTTGCAACAATGTTCTACTTCCTTGATGACCAGGAGAAACAAATTGCACCAAGGTATATACTATATCCAGTAGTAGACCTCCTTGTAATGGCACATCCTTCCTAGTTTGCATCTGAGAATCCATACAACCTAAAGGAAGAATGTGATATGATTATCAGTCCGTGATCGATGGTTCCTTTAACGTACCTCAATATTCTTTTTACTGCCTGAAGATGCATACTGTTTGGATTCTACATGAATTAACTTGCTAGATTAACAACATGAGTGATGTCTGGTCTTCTGAGTGTGAGGTACTACAAGCTTCCTACAATGCTTCTATAAGTTGAGGGATCAACTGCTTTGCCAGCTACTTCTTGTAGACCATGTTTCTAAGAGTATGCACTATTTTACATTTGCCATATTTACTTTTCTAAGTAGATCATTTGCATATTTGCTTTGATTCAAATGGATTCCTCCAGGAAAATAACGTACTTCAATATCTGAAAAGTAACTCAAGGGTACAACATTCTTCATAGAAAATTCATGCCCCAACTTTTCACTACTTCCCATATCTACCCTGAGTTGCTTCTTGTTATAATTATTCCATCTACATATAACATGAGTAGTATTGTTCCTTCTGCATCATGGAGAGTAAAATAAGGAAGAATCAACTCGACTGCATTTGAAACCAAGATGAAGTAGGAATAGAATAAATCTCTCAAACCAAGCTCTAGGAGCTTGTTTGAGACCATATAATTCCTTTTTCAAGAGACATATATAGTTAGGATACATTGGATTAGTGAAGCCTGATGGTTGAGTCATATAAACTTCTTCTTCTAGATGACCATATAGGAAGGCATTCTTAATATCTAGTTGCATAATGGGCCAATGTGAAGTGACAACAATACATAGAATAACTCTTATAGTTGTAGCTTTAACTATTGGACTAAAGATTTCTTCAAAGTCAATCCCTTCAAGTTGTGAGTACCCTTTAGCAACTAGCCTAGCTTTGTGTCTTTCTATTGATCCATCTGGCTTACTTTTTGTTTTAAACACCTACTTAGATCCTACTACGTTCATTGTTGAAGTTATGGGAATTAACTAGTATCCAAGTTTCATTTTAATGTAAAACTACTAATTCTTGCATAACTTTAAACCAGCGAGGGAAACTAAGAGCTTCTTTTATAGTTTTAGGTTCTTTAGGTTTTGTTTTTACAACAGATAATGAGGTATGAGTTATATGTAGATACATAACATTGAATCTGGAGACCATTTTATGGCCTTGAGCAGTGATTTCAAGTTTAGCATGAACTATGTTTTCTACTGGAGGTGCTTCATCCTGGGTATTGAAGAAGTGTGAGAAGTCCACTTCTAGCTGCAATCCTCTTGGATCTGTCACTGTGGACTGCATAGGTGTTTCATCTGAGTGAGAGGACTTTGAGAGTAATTCATCAGTGTTTGAGTTTTACATGTCTGCAGAGGGATCAACAACATTGTTTGTGACCTCAAGAACCTCATCCTGATCAGAATCAACAACACCAGTGATCAACAGTTGAAGCAGTTATTTGAGCAGTAACACCATCATCCTAATCATTTAAAACATCAGTTGTAACAACATCATGATCAGCTCGCAACACAACACTTTAATCATTTGAAACCTCAGCTTCAACAACATCATGATCAACTCCCAACGCTTCCCCTACAGTAGTAGGGTTTGATGAACCAGACTTAGCTTCTGATTCTAAGAAAAATTCAAAGAAGGTGGACATATGACTAGAGTCATTTGGTGCACCGTCAGTCTTGTTTTCCTGCACATATAGAAGTGTTAGTTCATAAAAGATAACATGTCTTAACACAAAGACTTTCCTGTGCTTGGATGAAAGCACCTATAGCCTTTATGCAAACTATTGTAACTAATGAACACACATGGCTAAGACTTAGGTGAGGACTTGTGTTTTTCCTTTAAGTAACGGAAACACTTGCACCCAACCACTTTAAAATTATTGTTCAGGGTGTGAACCATGCAATTTGTGAAATGGTGTTTCCTTTTTAAGCACAGATGATGGCAATCTATTTATGAGGAATACTGCTGTGAGAAATTCTTCAGTCCATAAATATAAAGGTAACATATCATGTAGTTGTAGTGTCAATCCAGCTTCCACTACATGTCTATGTTTCCTTTCTGCAATGCTATTTTGCTCAGGAGTGTGCAGACAGGAAATATGTCTTCGAGGCCACATTTTTCTAAGTAATTAACAAATTTAGAGCTTGAAAATTAACCTCTACCATCATATTGAAATATCTTGATACTCTTTGAATATTGTTTCTCAACCATTTTGTGGAATTTGACAAATGTTTCAAAGAAGTCAGATTTTCTTTTTAAAGGATACAACCAAGTATATTTATTGTGATTATCAACAAATAAAGCATAGTATTTCATATGTTGGGAAGATTCAACATGAGTAGGACCCCATAGGTCACCGTGAATTTTCAATAGAGGTTCATTCTCAACTTTATTTCTCAACTTGAATGGTAATTTACAACCTTTTTTCATTTGACAACTAACACAAACTGTAGGAGTTTCATTCCAACATGTGACATTAATAGACTTATTGTTAATAAGTACTTCTAAGGACCTAGAATTTGGATTCCCAAGTCTGGCATGCCAAATATCACTAGAGCTTCTCCTTGTCTGTGTTGCATTCAAAGAAAGCAGGTTGTCCACCTTCAAGGCATATGTATCTCCTCTTTTAGCACCCTTGGCCATCAGTTTCCCAGTCCTCTTGTCCTTTACAACAAACGATGATTCATCAAACTCAATGGAGCAATAATTATCTCTAGTAATCTTACTTACAAATAACAAATTCTTTTTGAGCTTAGGAACTACTAGCACTTAACTCGTCTTTAAACCAAAAAATGTTCCTTTTCCAACATGTGTGATATCCAATTCTTGTCCATTTCCTAACACAATTTTATCATTTCCAATGTAAGGTTTAAGGTTGGATAAGTCACCTGAATTGTTGGTCATGTGAGTGCTTGCTCCAGAATCCATATAGTGAGCATTGTCTCTCCACTCTGACTGTTCACATTGAGTGTATCAAGATCTTGTGGAAAATCTTCCGGTGCTTGATATGAGAAGTCCCATATGTAGAAGCACTTTATTGTAGTGTGATTGTTCCTGCCACATATCTGGCAGGATGATGATCATGTGGTTTCCTGTCCCTTAGCAATATTTCCAGATCCTTGAGCGTTTTGATTGTTGTTCTGTCCAGAAGGCCTGAAGCCTCCACCTCTTGAATTGTAGTTTATGTTACCTTTTTTGTTTGAGAAACTTCTTCTACATCTGTTGTTGTATGTCCTTTGTGCTGCCAATGCCATATTGTGATTCACTTGTTGTGGATCATCTCCGTCTTTCTCTCAGAGATCAAAGCCTCTTAGGGAAGTGACTGATCACGCTCAACTGTGTCTAATGAAAGACTACGCGGGCGTTGCAAATATAACCTAGGGTATTATGCCCAGAGTCGATCCCACAGGGACTTAACGTATCAAAAGAAGCTTGTAAAGTACTAAATTCTTATTAGTGAACCTCCTCAAACTTTATGAATAACAAATGGTGTTGTGATTACTACTACAACGAACTGAATCTATAAAACTAACAGTAACTAACAAGCAGTTGTAAACAATTGGAATAAAAGTCTAAGGTAATGGTTTCCCCCGTTGGTTCTTTCCCTAGTTGTATGCTCCTATAACTTTGATTTGGTTGTCTCTATCAATCATGAACTCTCCAGTTATCGTAAATCTTTCTCAAGCATTTATGACAATTTACTAGGCGCACTCTCTCGAGCTACGCTAGCTATATTTGCGTTACGGTTCACTTTAGATTGCACCCGAGGTATATTATCTCTAATCCAACCTCTAAACCCTCGGTTATGACTCTCGTCTATACTCCGGGAGTGGTGTTATTCAACAACTACCTAAATATGCACTCTTTCTCAAGCAGATACATAATAAATAGGAACAACTAGTTGAGGATCCTTTCAACTAACTACAATCAAAACGTAGTTGAACAAATAGAGATGAATAACCAACTCAAAACTATATTAACATGCCAACGAGTTCATCCCCAACAGGTTCCACCAAAATCTTAGATCAAAGTATTTAGCTACTCATAACAACGATGAAAACTACAAAGGAATTCATAGTCAATGGTAAAAAAACAAAAGAAGAAAAGAAGGATTGATGCCCAATTTTCCTCCTTGCCTTTTGCCCTTGTTTTGTTGTTTTCTAAACTCTAAAAACTGATGCTCCCCTCCTCTTGGGCGAATTCCTTAAGTTTATATAGGGTTTGGGGCTTAAAATCCCGTGTTTTGCACTTTAGTTCCTGAAGTTTACGCGTCCTGCCGCGGTCGCATCGCGGTTACGCCATGACCGCGGCCAAACATGTTCTCTGAATCTGAGGCTGCTTCCTACCGCGATTGCACCGCGGCCGCGCCCGGACCGCGGCATGCCTGCTTCAGCTCTGCTTTTGCTTATTATTTGGTGCACTTTGTGGGTATTATTTGATTTGCCTCCTTTTTCCTGTAATTAACTCCAAAAATGTTCCAGCGTCCTTTTCTTGTGATATATCACCTGCAATGCATGAAAAGAACTAATCATAGCATTTTGTTATCAATATTTACATTAAAAACGATACAAAATGTGGTTCCTTAGGGTCCTAATTATAGTAAAATTCACCTATTATCAGTGACCAACTGGATCAAGTTAGATAAGGTGTTTTTCCAAGCATCACTGTCCTAAAAGGTTTGTATTTAGGAACTAAACTTAAAAAAAGTTGATGACCTTGCTATCATCATCTACAAGCTTGTGTATGCTAACCAAGCCATCACAAATTCCTTTGAATTCCTTCTGATACTCATCGATGGTTCTACTGCCAAGCTTGATGGTTTGAAGTTGTTGCTTCAACTGGAATTTCTTGTCATTCGTTGCCAACAAATAAGTTTCTTCCAGGCATTCCCATATGTGTTTAGCATCGTGCATCCCACAATGAGATATATGCTCTCCTCAGACATTGTCCCATATATCCAACTCCTTAAAAACACATCTTTTTCATCCCTGTCATCACCAATATCATCCTTTTTGTCATTGGCTTTGTTAACTCCCTTGCCACTGTCCTTATTACTGCTTTCACTGGTGCCTTCTATGTTTATAATTTCTAGCTTTCCTTAAATGAGATAGATCAACCTCATTACTTGGGTAAGTTGCATCATTTGTGTTCTTCATATCAGATTGTTAGAAGGCTTCAATTTCACAGAACATATGAAGCAATGAGATGATAAAGAGAGGTTGTTGAAAAGGTGTTGGAAGCCATGTGGACTGAGTTGATGTTGTGTAGTAAGAACTGAATTTTGGCAGCGGGAATGGCTTCAAAAAAGCTCTAATACCATGTGAAACTATGGTGCAGAGACAATGTCAAGAAGGCAGGGTATTGATATATTTTCAGTTACCTGAGTCCTATGTATTTATACAGAATATTGATCCTATATTTTGGTTATACAACATAGAGTAGGACTCTTTTAGGATAGCTAATACAAAGAGTCCTAATTCTTGTAAACTAAGACTAAGTGATCACATAGCTATCAAGTTTGTTAGCCTGATCATGATTTTCTTCAACAATAACAAGTAGAACTAATTACCTGTTATTAGAAATATTATTGGGTCGGGTTCACTTATACGGGTACTAAATGAGCGATGAGTCTATTAGTAAGTTGATCTCCTCCTAAACCCTACTTATAGCATATAAAATTATAAATACACCATTATGGGTGTATAAAAAAAGATTTTTACGAATGTTTTTATGGGAAACAAACGACGAGCATTCAACTCACGGCATCTTAGAGAGGATGATTAGGCTATGAAAACGGGGAGTCCACCCACCGAGTGGAGATTTTCAACGACCAGTAATTCAAAGCGGGTTGTTGCAGATGATTCGTTTCCGCAAGGAGAAACCCGTAAGTCTTCTAACTAGTATTCACATGTTAAATACTAAACTTGTAAAATTAGAATAGACCACTTATTACGTATAACATGTTAAGTTACACTAATACTGCAAGAATACAATGTATATGGATTATATCCAACTAGCTGAAAAATAGGGTTTGCCTCAGCATGCTGCATTCGGGTTAAATGAAAAGTTTATTTTTTTAATTTAGGAAATTCAAAATGGACTCCCATATTCATTGGGATTTTTGTGTATATGCATTACATTAATCACCCTTAATTGGATGAAGATGTTTTATTGTTCGCTTCTATTCAATTTTTTGGTGTGTAAAGAAATTAAGGTCAAAAGTCATTGCCTCAAAGTTGAAGTTGGACCACATTATCTTTGGCCTTACATGACTGAGACAACTTCTAGCTAGAAGATTACATTATTTCTTCTTTCCAGCTTTCTCATAGAGAATTTACCAGTATATGTCTATTCTCTTTCGATATCTAAAATTTTGGTTTTTAATATCCATGTAAAGTTTTGTCCAATTTTGTTACTTTTAATGTGGCTTAATTAGTTAGAATAACATGATTACGTATACAACTAATCGTTTTAATAATCACCTTTTATTTCCGCTACAGTGAATGGAGAACATGTCACGTCCCAAAACTACGTGACTAACACCCGGCACTTTGGCCATATCGAGTGAACTAGCAGTATGATAAATTCTGACATATGGACTTTAAATTTAAACATTTTTTTATTAGAGTTGTACAGTAGCTACTTGATTGTCCTGTTGATCGACAGGTTTGTATGGTGATACAATATTCTTTTTCAGCTCTTTCACATTTTTGGAGTAACATTTAACTTAAGATCAGAGCCGCATGTAGTAGCCAATTTCTCTAAGGTTTGGACTATGGAGTACTATTTGTTGGATTAAAACACTTGTGATCTAAGTACCATTTGTTATTTTTATGATTTCATATTAGACCTAAAGATGAGGAGCAGAAGCGGATCCAGGATTCAAAGCTTATGCGTTCCTCTATCTACTTTAAGTAAATTTACAATAATTACTAGATTCAAGGTCAAATATTTATAGATATTTAGTTATTTATTTATTTATATATTTTACCCAGTTGCAATGCTGGTACTGTTGTATTGAAAGGGGTAGTGAGGGGGGCTAAGCCTAACCTCATAAAATACAACTTGGTGATTACATCGGGTAATAACATTAGATATTTAGTGAATTTTTAATAGATAAATAGATTCTAAGCAAAAGCTATTGGGTTCCTATAAATCCATATGTCATCGAACTCTAGATTCACACTTAATTTGATAGGGTAAACGCACAAAATCTAAGTTCGTACTCATTATATTCTGGCTCCACAGGAAAATATATGTGCAATTTTAATTCTCACCCACACACATTTGAGAGTGACTTTGTTTATGTAAAGAAAAGTTTAAGCTATATGCACCGTCATTATAAAATCATTTATATATACTGTCGATGTATATAACTTAAACTCGTTAAAGATAGGAGACAGGGCGAAAAAGAAGAAAGATACTTTCGATGGTGACATCCCACCAGCACTTGCCTTTTCCTTTTTCAGATCAACGTTAAATTGACATAGAATATGAATGTACATAATATATTGTTTGAATTTAGGGTTTCAAGATTGAATATAAGCATTTTATATAAATATATATTCTTGATTCTAATATGCATGGAGTGCTAATCGTCTCTCTTATATGATTTAAACAAGACACCGAAAAAGGGATGAAGCTTACAAAATAGAAAACACTATATATCCTTATTCAAAACCCTAATATTTATATAAAAGCTAGGTATAAAGCACAAAAGAATAGATAAATAAAGCCCCTTCCTTTATATTTCTTGTTTTTTCTCCTATCTTTTGTTCTTTCTTCTTGCTTAGCTTTCTTTCTTTTTCTGAAATACACTTTGGATATAGTGTGATATTCTCCACAATAAACCTCATCAAACTTTTACAAAAGAGAAAAAATATTGAAGCACTAACAAAATGGCTTTCTCATCTATTCCCATCTATCTAGATCCTCCTAATTGGCAACATGAGGTAATAAGAATTTTGTTCATCTTTTTTCCCTTAGTATAGCCTCTTTACTAAGAAAGCTAGTAATTGGGAAAAAAAAGATAAATATTCTCAAATTCTTTCCAATCTTTTACTATTTGAATATGTACTATATACTTCACATGTATAGTTGTATTTGATTTCTAGTTCTCTTGTAAAATTTTGCAGCAAGGAAATCACCAACAACAACTTGGAGTCGCAAATGAGAGTCCCTCTCAGTTATCACCAGTTATGATGCCACCTCCCGTAGCTGGAGGAGGAGGTGGCGGCGTAGCTGGCTCAATTAGGCCTGGCCCGATCGCAGAACGAGCCAGACTAGCTAAAGTAACGCCAGAGACGGTCCTAAAATGTCCACGTTGTGAGTCCACGAATACAAAATTTTGTTACTTCAATAATTACAGCCTTTCTCAGCCGCGTCATTTCTGTAAGACTTGCCGGAGATATTGGACTAGAGGTGGCGCGCTGAGGAACGTCCCCGTCGGAGGGGGATGCCGGAGGAACAACAAGAGAGGTACTAAAAGAAGTAGATCAAAATCCCCAGTTAGAACTAGTGATCCAAAAGGAAATGGTCCAATTACCTCAACAAATGCCACAACCTCTAACAATAGTATCTCCCATTTGCCTCATCCAACACATTTGTCATTCTTGAGTAACCCTAATTTACATAATTTCAATGACTTCACATCTACTGAAAATGGCCTAAGTTTTGGAGGATCTCAACATCAAGGTGTTACAAGAGATCAAATGGAAGACCAGGCCAGATTTATTGACCAATTTAGATTCCAACAAATGCAGCAATTTCCATTTTTCTCCACCTTGGAACAACAACCTAGTAATTATTCATACCAATTTGAAGCAGCTGCTGAATACCATGTGGGAGAAGTGGCAAATGTGAAGGTGGAAGAAAATAAAGGTACTAATAGTCAAGGGCTAAATTTACCAAGAAACAATTTTGGGATCACAAATAATCAGTTTTGGACAAATATCTCTGGTTATACTTCTACTTCCACTAGCCAACTATTGTAATTTTCTTATGCCATCTTCAAACAAAACCCTATCAAGATTGAGCTATATTTTTTTACTGAGTATCGATCTGCTATTTTCCACCAGCACAGTATCGAGCAAGCTTGAGCTTTTCGATCGTTTAAGTACAACAGGTTCTACTCCTATTTAATTATAGTGAAGAGATTGAATCATGCAGCAGCTTTCTTGAATTTCAATCTAGTAATATGGAGTTCGATTGTTTAAAGAGGATTCTCCACCTGCTAGAAACTTAGTAATTAATATGATAGGCTTTAATTTCATTATTTCTCATTTTTTTTTGTTTTTATGTTATGTGCGGATGTTTTTAGATCAAGTGTAAGTTTTTTTTTAAAAATCCATTCATGAGGTTTAAACGTTATCTAACATGACGGGGCTGCTTGGTTTTTATAAGAGATGAAAATATGCATTGTACTTGGTGACTGGTTATATATTGAGTTTATTTCAATGGAGTTACGTCGAGTCGTCCATCGGGTCAATATTTTCTCTTCTTCTTTTATTTTTTGGTTATGATAATCAGTAAAGTTGCTGACACGTGACTTAGAGGTTACGAATTCGAGCAGTGAAAACAGACTCTTGCAGAAATATGGAATGATTCGGCTTTTCTCCGGACCCAGCTAGAGTTAATTGAGTTTCAATGAGCAAATAAATCATTTTATGGGTATATATATAAAATTCTAATAGAAAGTTATAAATTAAGTTGAACCAACAAAATAGGTCATTGCTATTCATGTGGAATTGTCAGCGGTGATGCTTAGCCAAGCACAACAGATACTGAACTAACCGTCCAAATTGAGTTCATTAAATGCTGTATAACTCTCCCCATATTAGCAACTTTTTTTCTACCTTTGTTTACAGAAGCCATATTTTTCTTCATTTGCCTTTCTAAGGCCAACAAACTTCTTCATATTGTTCAGTAGTTAATCTCCCTTTTGTTTCTCATTCAATCGATGACTCGACTAAATTAGAATTCGCGTCAGGATCAGAAGTCCCGCATTGGAGGGCCGGGTGAGGTAAAGCACTTCATAATAAAAGCGAATTTATAACCATGATTCGAACACAAGATTATTTCTAGTTAAATAAAAGAGTATTTATCACTCCATCAAAGTCCTTATTGATTAGTGGTTAATTTTCACTTCAATCATAACAAGTGTCAGCAGGGCAGATCTAGCTTAGTATGTGTGGGTTCCCCGAAACCTAGTAGCTAGCTTTTGCACATACTCGGTATACATATTAAAAAATTCATTAAATTTTTTTGTATATTTATTTAATGTTATTGTAGGAATTTCATAAACTTCAAATATTGAATCCGCATCTGTGTTAATAAATCCTCGATGCTTAGAATGGTTCAAAAATATCCCAATCCAGTCTCAAAACTTAAAGCAATAAATCTGTAATGTGTCATCACTTTATTACGTACTGACCATTCAAGTACACAAATCTTGAAAGACTCCCACTATAGTCACTAATTTTGGAAGTTACACATTCCCATATGATTAAATGTCTCGTATTTTTGGGAGATTAATGTGAGGTAATTACTTATTTTTTCACCCTTATTCCAAGAAAACTGTTTCTTGCCCATCCTTTAGACGTCAAGAAAGTGATTTGCCATTCTCCTGTTATAACTATAGTTGTACTCTTGTTTGTGATATTGTACTGCAAACTTCTCTATAACAGACATGTTTGTTTCGAATATTTTTGGATAGTACAGCGAAGCGCTGTTATAGAGAACGTATATTATAACATAATATGAAAATTGATTCCAGAACAAAATTTGACTTTTATAGTGAAGTGTTGTTATAAAGAGGTTTGACGGAACATAAAAAAGAGTGAGATGAACAAAAGGGGAAACCATAAACGCCAAATTCTCACTCAAAACAATGCCATGGAAAAAGCTGTAGCCTCGTTATTGAATAGTCGTAGTAGCATTCTTGATTTCTATCCAGTGCTACTGAGATACTCTATCATTTTAACTTATACTCCCTCTTGTCCAAATAAGTGATTTTTTGGACATGTTTACGCAGATTAAGAAATTTATCTATTAGCATTAATTAGCAATAAAATTGACCATATTAATCTTTACTATCTCACATAAACACTCCTAACACATATTCCAACACTATTTACTCAAAGGACAATGTAGGAAAAAATATTTAATTCAATCTTGAAACCTGGAAAAATCACTTATTTTATACCACAAAAAAAAAAAAGCCAAAAAATTACTTATTTTGGACCGGAGGGAGTACTGACGTATTTCGACTCGATATGAATTTAAGAAGGAAATAAACGTTTTTAAAACTTGTTATTTTAAATATGCCTCACATTTGTTTGGTTAAAATTAAAAATATACTTCTCATTTGTTGTTTTTTTTGGTAGAATAGTGAAACTACCGTTCCTTTATCTACTTAAGTCTCACATTAGTTAGAGTAGGAGCTATTCTGTTGTTATTTGTTTTGTTCACTTTATTAGACTCAATATTCATTCTTTACATGATATTAAAGCTACGTGTACTCATCCGGTCTATATTATATAATTTTAGACGATCCTTACGTCAATTAGTTTTTGGGATGAGTTAGTTCAAAGGTTAATGTATTTTTTATATTTTATATGTAGCAATGGAAAAGTGACTTGTAAATTATGGGAGAACAAAAACTAAACAGTTTCTCGTCTATATCTCTATGAACCTATAATAAAAAGGATAATCTGGTGTATAAAGTATGTAGCGTTCGCCTATGACTGTGACTTTAAATAAATACATAATTATGGCTTTACATATAAGTATTTTTTGTCGAAAAGAATCTGAATGGGATTTGCCTTTTGCAATAACCAAGACTAAGTTTATACTAAACAAAAACAGAATACCAACAGTCAAAAAGCATCTCCTCTCTGTATTATATCACGTACTTTCCTCAGCCCCACTCCTCCACAAAGTCACAAAAAGATGGGAAAAAAAAAGAAATAAAAATAAAAATCCAAGGGTGATTATGATGGTTTTTGGTCGGTGGAGTGATTGTACTAGTAAATATACCCAAAAATTAAACGAAGACGAACTGGGGGTATCTGAGAAAGATTGAAGTGGAAAAAGAAGAGAAATGGCAAGGGACAAGGCCCCCATAGAGGCACAAAATTAAGTGCTCTGTCATTTGTGATTGTGAATATATATATTACTAGTACTACCTCCTATCTCACACGTACATATTAGTTCTGTTGACAAATTTAAGGGACGTGATCGTAATTAGTACTGGCAAAATGGTTAAAATAAAATAGTTATCCGTCCATATTATTTGTTAAAAAATGGGTTGGATACCGACGAACTTTTTAAAAACGGGTTAAATATGGATAAGAACTATATTATTCACTAGAAAACAGATAAGTGATCATAATCAAGAAGTCATGGATAATATGGATATTTATTTAACAAGTTTTTATCCGTATTAAATATAAATTGTATTTATTTATTTTTGCATTACCCGTTTCCGACCCATCCATACCTGATCCCGCCCGTTTGCCATACTTAGTTGGAGCTATCGATTTCGGCTTTTGGAAATGCAAATATTTTTGTATGGACTAAGGAGCGTTTTACCACCTTGGCGGGTTTACCCGACATGTACTCGAATTAGTTGGAGCAGTAGATAGTGAATCTGCATGGTTAAACCCAAAAAAGGTTGTGCCGATATGTTTGACGTCTTAGAAAAATTAGAAGTCACTCATTACTTTTTTTTTCCCTTCAAATCTACCCATAATCACCGAATGATATATGCGAGAACTCTTACTCATATCTTACTATATTTTTTGGAATTGTTCGCTCATAACATGATGGAAATGTTTAACTATAACACGACGCGTTGCTTCAATGACTCGGAAAGACGACCAACTCTACTACTTTTAGTGCCATAACTTCAAAGAGTTCAATAAAATGTCTTACATAATGTCAAGTGGAAGAAGGCACAGAGAACTTCGAGCTCAAGCTTGAGCTTCCATGGTGAGACTCAGAAGATTCGAGAGAGAGAAGTCTGAGAGAAGACAATTTTAGAAATGAATTGTGCAATATCATTAGCTCAGTATTGAGTACATATATACACATGTGGGGTCCTCCACTAATAACATGTAACAAACTAACTAATTGACAACTAAGCTAAGCTAATTAGTAAGGGAAAACACATAAATATACATAGCTCAATACCCCCCCCCCCAAGTTTGAGGTGAGGTCTTCACAACCAATTTGCTTAATACAATATGTTTGATTCCAGTGAGAGACTTGGTGAGAATGTCTGCTAGCTGGTTATGTGTGCCAATGTGATGGAAGGAGATGAGACCTTCTTGAAGTTTATCCCTCACAAAATGACAATCAACCTCGATGTGTTTGGTCCGCTCATGGAACACAAGGTTCCTAGCAATGTGTAAAGCGGATTGGCTGTCACAATACACAGTTACATGTGTAGGGAAAGGAACAGTTACCTCCTCAAACAATCTGCGTAACCAAGTCAGCTCCCCAACCACCTTTCTAAGGGACATATATTCAGCTTCAGCGGAGGAAAGGGAAATGGTTTCCTGCTTCTTAAATTTCCAACTAATAGGACTAGTATCTAGTAGCACCAAGTAACCACTGACTGACCTCCTGGAATCTAGGTAGGTAGCCCAGTCAGAGTCACAATACCCTTTAATGGTGCAATCAAGGTCATTAGACATAAAGATACCAAGTGTGGATTCACCTTTAAGGTACCTGAGTAAGTGAAATGCAGCATGTAAGTAGAGCTCTCGAGGATCCTGCATAAATTGGCTCAAGTGTTGGACACCAAAAGCAATGTACAACTTTGTGTTGGAGAGGAAGTTAAGCTTGCCTATTAGTTTTTTGTAATATGTAGGGTCAGAGAGAATGACTCCCTCTTTAGCTTTCAGTTTGACATTAGGATCAAGAGGAGAAACATCTAGTGCAATGGAGGAAGTCAAACTCCTTCAGGAGATCCAGTGCAAATTTTCTTTGGGAGATGATAACCCCATCTTCTTTGTAAAAAACCTCTAAACCAAGAAAGTAGTGAAGTCTGTCCAGGTCCTTAATCTTGAATTGGTCATGTAAGTAGGTTTACAACTCAGTGATCTTTGTAGAACTGATCCCAGTAATAATGACATCATCAACATACACAACAACAAAAATTGTGGAAGAAGGTGATTTCTTGTAGAAGAGAGAATAATCATGCAAGGAATAAACATAACCTTTGGAACATAGGGCAGTTGCCAATTTGGCATGCCATTGTCTACTAGCCCGTTTCAAGCCATAAAAAGACTTTCTTAACTTGCAGACAACTCCAGGTGAGTCCACCACCAAACCAGGTGGTAACTGCATGCATACCTCTTCCTCCAAATCACCATTCAGGAAGGCATTGTTCAAATCAAGTTGGAAGATGCCCTAGTGTTTCTTAACTGTAGTGGCTATAAATGCTCTAACTGTAGTAATTTTTACAACAGGTGAATATGTTTCTGTGTAGTCAATCCCATCCTGGTGGGTATATCCCTTAACAACCAACCTAGCCTTGAACCTCTCTATGCTCCCATCAGCCCTAGACGCTTGCAGTAATCGCAGAATGGACGAGGCCTGCTATTTGGGGTATTCCCGGTTGAATAGTTAGTTTTGAAGTTGTCACTTCTAGATGTATTGACATTCAGAAAAGTAGATTCCATTGTAGGGAAGCTGATATTCCTAGAAGTACTAACATTCATAGATGCAGATGCCATCATAAGCGAGTTATTTTGTTACACCCCATGTTTTCGTACGTGGAAGTATGCCACAAGTAAATCGACGTAAGTTCTGGAATGAAATTTATTTTGAATTTATAAGTATCACGCAATTTCAAACAAGGGATAAGTAAATTTGTGACTGTGAGAGGGTAAGAAAATTGAAAAAAATGAGTTTCGTCGATGTTTGGCATTTTGGGATAAAATATGGCCCGCGCTCAAATACTCGGTATGGGATAGTACCATACAAGGTACCACATGGCCATGATAGTAAGGTATATAAGGTGTGTTAAAAGTGAGTAATATTTTAAGCAATTGAGATAATTCTTAATTATGTAGATAATTGGGTAATTATTAGTTAAGGGGGGATTAACAATTAACTAAGATATTGGTGGTTGATTGATTGAGAATAGAAAAGCTAAAAGGTGGCAGCCATAGAGGTCTTGAATAAATGACTCATTAATCACATGCTAAGGTGGCTTATTTATGTTAGTTGTGGGGCTTAGTCATCAAAGATGTAGGGCCATCTAAAAAGTTAAGGATAACTTTTATTATATATTAAGAAAGCATTTCAAAATAAGCACACAGTGATAACTTTTATAATCTCTAAGACCATTCAAACAAACTTTCCCTACACTAGTAACGTGAATTCTAAGAACTCCAATCAAGCTTTCCATACATTTGTAATGATATAAGTTTAAGCCAAAAGCCTTCCATTTCAACGTTAACTCTAAACTCTTGAGAAGAGTTTCAGAAAGTTTCCATACATAATGTTAAGCTAATTCTCTTGAGAAAGAGTTTGACAAAAGATGGTTCAAGTCTTGAGTGGATCGATAAAGAAGGAAAGACACCATTAATCTAGCGTGCATGAAGTCGAATGTCTTGAATATTGCAAAATCTTACTTGAGCTTGGTGCTAATGTCAATGCTTACCAGCTGAGGTATGTTAAGGACATTCCTTCTTTCTTTTGGCATGGTCCAAATTTTACTGAAGAAACGAGAAAATTAACAGTTTCTATAAATTACTCTATTCATAGAAATAGTAGGGGTGTCTATATTCTTGATTCCCCATGAGAATTATTATTATTTTCTGTTCATGGGTCTCAGAATAATACGCAGTTGGAAAAGTTTATCCGGAAGAAATATTAAGATTATTACGTACTTTTCATGCATTTCACACATGTGCATTGACCCATGACCATATGGCGTTATATACGCGTATATATGTAAATATATGTATATGGGATATGGGAAAAGGTTATGGCGTTATATACGCACCACCACCTGATCAGCTGGTATATGATGATGATGTTGCCCACAGTGGCTGAAATATGATTCAAACGGCGTTATATACGCGTATATATGTATGTATATTCAAACGGCGTTATATACGCGTATATATGTATGTATATATATGTATATGGGATATGGGAAAGGTTATGGCGTTATATACGCACCACCACCTGATCAGCTGGTATATGATGATGATGTTGCCCACAGTGGCTGAAATATGATTCAAACGGCGTTATATACGCGTATATATGTATGTATATTCAAACGGCGTTATATACGCGTATATATGTATGTATATATATGTATATGGGATATGGGAAAGGTTATGGCGTTATATACGCACCACCACCTGATCAGCTGGTATACGATGATGATTTTGCCCACAGTGGCCGATATGATATGATGGGATGCCCTCAGAGGCTGATGATGTTATGAAACATATACCTATGCACGACAGGACATTCATACGCATATGCATGATACTAAAAGTGATTTATTATTTACAGAGTTATCCAGACATACAGGTTGAGTCAATTACTCTATATCTCTTCCATGTCTCTTATGTATTTATTTATGTGCCTTACATACTCAGTACATTATTCGTACTGACGTCCCTTTTGCCTGGGGACGATGCGTTTCATGCGCGCAGGTCCTGATAGACAGGTCGAGAGCCCTCCAAGTAGGCTATCAGCTCAGCGGAAGATGTTGGTGCGCTCCATTTGCTTCGGAGTTGCTCATTTGGTTAGTGTGATTTAGACACATATTGTTTGCTAAGGCGGGACTATGTCCCGACCTTTATGATATTTATGTACTCTTAGAGGCTTGTAGACATACGTCGTGTACATAATGGATTGTACGGCATGGCCGGCCTATGCTTTGATTTTATAAAGGATTATGTTGGCCTATTAGGCCCGTATGTCACGTGTATATGATAATGTAGTAAGAAAGATATGTGACGTTGTTACTCGATCGAGTAAGGTATCGGGTGCCCGTCGCGGCCGATCGTTTTGGGTCGTGACAAAAGTGGTATCAGAGCAGTTCTGTCCTAGGGAGTCTACAAGCCGTGTCTAGTAGAGTCTTGTTTATGGGTGTGTCGTGCACCACACTTATAAGCAGGAGGCTACAGGGCATTTAGGATTGTCACTCTTTCTTCTTACTCTAGATCGTGTGGTAGAGCTCACTTATAAGAATTCAAATCCCGAAATTCTATTTTATTCGTAATAAGACGATACCTACATCCGGAAAGAAGGATTGGAAAGAGAGATAGTTGTGGAAGAGCTGAGTTAGAGGAATTGGATTTTTGTAAGATGCCTACGACAAGTAAATGTGAGGTCTTTAGCAGATCATGGGTGTACTGAAAGGTGTAAGCTTCTTGTTAAGAAGCCTTAAGGCAAGAATGCCTATTCACCTTTATGGTGAAATACAATAAGATATTAAGAAGATAAATACAAGTTTCAACGAGCAAAAGAAGCAAGATGAAGAAGGGTACGAGGCGCCCAGTTAATGAAGGTTAATAGCGTTTATAATTGAGTCAGAGGAACATAAGCTCTTTGAGTTATATTCAACAGTAACAGGGGTATGTACAATTGGTCACACCCATTTCAGTTATGCCCTATGGGGGCTAACATGTGTAGAATAAGAAGAGGACGGGATATCACGATCCGGATGGGGTTAGAGTGGCCCAAAATAGTGAATGGATTGTTTGCTTTTGTTGGCATTTCCGAAGGATATTACAAATGTGCCAATAGATCTTCTTGTGAGACACCCAGATGGTGCACCCTAGAATATTACGATTAGATGTGAATACTAGCATTCAGAAGATAGGCAGTGAAAGCCTGGATGGGATAAATATTACCTTAAGTATGGCTTTCATCCCAAGTATAGCGAGGATGTTGAGCAACCCAAAGAGCCATTGGATGGTACAAAGGGAAGCTAAAAGCGAAAGAATGTCGTATTAAAGTTTTCAAAAAAAAAAGAAGAAGAAGAGAAAGGGATATGCAGAAATATTAGCAGTGTAATGAGAAGAGAGATAAGGAAGAATTATGAATAAGGTGTGATACATGGATGAAAACGGTAGAGTGTTATATAACCTATAGTCAAATGAGAGGAGAGACGAAAGGTGATGGGCCTTAAGACAACAAAAGAGTATAGTCCATAAAGTTATATCCTCATTTTGAGAAATAAGTTTGTGACTCCAACACGACTACCAGAGGGGAGAGTTAATCCCCAGAGTAACAAAAATCAATAGGGACTGGTAAACAAGATAAACTAAATACGAATTAGGGACTGAGTGATTTGATAATAGTCGGCATCATGAGAATTTCAGATTTCGCTCCAGCAGTAGTATAACGGACAACAGAAGAAGATTCAGGAGAAAATCAGAGAATGGTCATTCTGGAAGACGCTTCCCTAAAGCAAGTAATGTAAGCAAAGTTAAGCTTAAGGGACTGTAGGTACCCGTTACACTTAGTGTCACCCTCGCGAGTAGGGAATTTTGTTATCCTTGGTACAGAAGGATTATCGCAAGGCGAGTAAGGGTCATTGGTGATGTGAAAGGACGCCAAGATGAAAGAGGAAAAACATCTATAGGCAGGTCGTCATGGCTTCAAGTCTCAGTACTCCCCTAAAAGGAGGGAATATTGTGTGATGTGACGTTAAGTACGAATTAAGTGATTCTAGTAATTATGGAATGGTGAAGGAGGAATGCGATAACAATGAGATTGCACTTATTCAAAGCCTACATGTATGCTGCAATTCCAGAACATTATGCAAACACGACGTCAAGGAGAGGGAGTAAGGGTCCCTGCCCGAGATGTTAGTGATAAATAAGGAACCAATGCGAGACGTAAGTTAAGACAAAGGAAATAACCCAAGAAATATTACACGGTATATTGATATGGGAGTGGGACATCGAGTAGTTAGTAAGTTGATTCAGGAAGGGCCTAGTTATGGCTAGACAAAAGGATATAGACAGATCAATAGATTGTGCAAGATAAACAGAATGAACCCCAACATGGGAAATTCAGTTCTACGGTTATGACATCATAAACTTGAGAAATATTCAGATAAGAGTTGGGATAGTAAAAGGTACCATATGAGTATTGCGAAAATAAAAGAGAATGTCACTCTAAAAGAAGTCAAAATATTAGTTTAGTAGAAACCGTACAAGCACAAGGGTGTGGAGGTAAGTAACTATGGATAATTAGAGGCGAGGAAGAACGTCAAAAAAAAAAAAAAATTCAATCGGGTATACAATGTAATAAGCTCACATTTTTACAAGAGTCATAGGGTTCTCCCTAAGTACTACAATGGGAAACTAGCTGAGGAAATAAGGAAGAAGGCTTCAACCTAAGCACAACGACCTAAAGAGGAAATGGTCATGTAACAACAGTCTCGCAACAATATTGTTAGCACTCCAAGAGAAAATGGCACCTACTGTGGCTAATGAACGAGAAGTAAAACCAGAAGTGATAACCAGGATCATATGAGTTGTATGGAATTTCAATATGCGTGGGTACTAAGATAAACTAAGTATGCGCGCAACAAGGAGGCAGAAAGACCAGGAAAAGTAATTACCTACTTTAAAGAAAGATGAGAGGAAACAGAAGGAATTATCCGATTAATGATCCAGAGTTGGTTATGTTTTGAACGCACTTAAGGGTTCGGAGTATTATCTATGCAACATATATGTTGACAATCATATAGCCGTAGAAGATTTTGGTTTAAGTTAAATAAAAGAATTGAGCTCAGGTCATAGACAGAGAATCGAATTGTTAGAAGATTGTATCATGGTTATTCCATAGAGTCCTTGAAGGGCTAAAGTAATAACTAACACCATGAGCCGCAGATCGGAAGATATCTTAAGCCAACATAAAGGTTGATCAAAGGAAAGAGGAAACTAAAAATTACATCGCCCATGTAAATCAGGAGTTTGATTATTGGACCCAGGAAATTATGGACATCGTGATTGAGAACATTGCAAAATCACTCTTAATGTAAAAGGTGCAAGAGAGATAGTACAACAACCATATTTTACAACGGCCTACGATAAAGCCGATTAGAAAGTACCAGCCTCATAAGAGGTTAGTACGAAGCTCCAACCGGATTTGTGTAAGAACCAGAGGTGCAAGTATTATAATATAGCTTCAAGTTATGGACGTGAGTTATACCTATGTGGAAGGGAGTTCATGAAAGAGATAGAAGATACGATGCAAGGTTTTAAGGTAAGTAATATAAATAGTTATGTGTAGGTCGCAAACTAAAGTATGGTAAAGCGACACGGTTTTAGAAACTCAGAAATAAGGATAAGAAAGGGCGAGTGAGAAGGTGACGAGAATGGATAAGGCCTCACGATTAAGACCATGAAAACAAGAATGAGCTGATGGTTTCTCTAAATTATACAAAGTTCAGTATAGCTTGAATGAACTCGAAGGAGCCTAAGGCTAATGACATTTAGAAGAAATGGAATGCTGCCCTAGTAGAAGAATGAAAGTGTAATTATGATAGATAAAGGACGACGTTTGGTCCTTCGATTGAGTAATGACATGACAATGAAAAGAAAGGGATCTCATGAATTGGACAGAATTAAAAGACCCACGCAAGGCGAATCACATTGGGATGCTATGAGATACGGTTATGAAAGTAGGGTATCATCCCAAGTGGACCAATCTAATCATTTCAGATGTTTGCCGACAAAACGTGAATCCTAGCAGAAATATTACATAAGCGGTTAAGTTATCAGGGGTGGATTATGGATCAAAATTGAGGTGAATCAACAATGGATGGATAAAAGTTATAAAGTATGAGAGGATATTAGCCAGTCATTCTTAAGATGAATAGTAATATGGAAGCATTAGAGGACATAGATGGATACGTATGGGATAAGCAATGGAAGTAACATGGGATTTGGTAGCAGACCTCGATAACGAGAAATCGAGGTAAGAGTTATGGTATAGTAAGACCTACGTAGATGCAGTAAAGTCATACAAATGGATAACCAGGTCTATAAAATAAGATATAGCAATATTCGTAAGTTTGACAAAATATCAAGCGAAGAACTTCAAGATTGGCTAAAAGGTAGAGGAAAAGGAAGGCGAGAGTTTCATAGGCACACTTACAAGGTCAATATCGTAGAAGCTGCATGATGGAAGGTAGCAACAGTTACGAGATTGGAAGGAATTCGATAACAATTCATGGTGTGGGAAAGAGGCCTAAAAGGGGGAATGCCCTGGCCTTTGGACTTAACATTTTCCTAGATGGCAACAGGACTACTAAAGTATTCGCAAGAGTTATGGGATATGGGAATGAAAAGCACATTAGTAAAAATTCGAGGATGAATGTTCCAAAGGGGGGAATGATGTTACACCCCATGTTTTCGTACGTGGAAGTATGCCACAAGTATATCGACGTAAGTTCTGGAATGAAATTTATTTTGAATTTATAAGTATCACGCTATTTCAAACAAGGGATAAGTAAATTTGTGAATGTGAGAGGGTAAGAAAATTGAAAAAAATGAGTTTCGTCGATGTTTGGCATTTTAGGATAAAAATATGGCCCGCGCTCAAATACTCGGTATGGACTAGTACCATACAAGGTACCACATGGCCATGATAGTAAGGTATATAAGGTGTGTTAAAAGTGAGTAGTATTTTAAGCAATTGAGATAATTCTTAATTATGTAGATAATTGGGTAATTATTAGTTAAGGGGGGGTTAACAATTAACTAAGATATTGGTGGTTGATTGATTGAGAATAGATAAGCTAAAAGGTGGCAGCCATAGAGGTCTTGAATAAATGACTCATTAATCACATGCTAAGGTGGCTTATTTATGTTAGTTGTGGGGCTTAGTCATCAAAGATGTAGGGCCATCTAAAAAGTTAAGGATAACTTTTATTATATATTAAGAAAGCATTTCAAAATAAGCACACAGTGATAACTTTTATAATCTCTAAGACCACTCAAACAAACTTTCCCTACACTAGTAACGTGAATTCTAAGAACTCCAATCAAGTTTTCCATACATTTGTAATGATATAAGTTTAAGCCAAAAGCCTTCCATTTCAACGTTAACTTTAAACTCTTGAGAAGAGTTTCAGAAAGTTTCCATACATAATGTTAAGCTAATTCTCTTTAGAAAGAGTTTGACAAAAGATGGTTCAAGTCTTGAGTGGATCGATAAAGAAGGAAAGACACCATTAATCTAGCGTGCATGAAGTCGAATGTCTTGAATATTGAAAAATCTTACTTGAGCTTGGTGCTAATGTCAATGCTTACCAGCTTAGGTATGTTAAGGCCATTCCTTCTTTCTTTTGGCATGGTCCAAATTATACTGAAGAAACGAGAAAATA